>JACXGI010009630.1:0-29779 GCA_016801175.1 Esox masquinongy
TGTTAACACTGGGGCCCCCCAAGGGTGTGTCCTCACCCCTTTGCTTTACTCCCTGACTGTTAACACTGGGGCCCCCCAAGGGTGTGTCCTCACCCCTTTGCTTTACTCCCTGACTGTTAACACTGGGGCCCTCCAGGGGTGTGTCCTCATCCCTTTGCTTCACTCCCTGACTGTTAACACTGGAGCCTCCCAGGGGTGTGTCCTCATCCCTTTGCTTTAGTCCCTGTTCACCCATGACTGTGTGACTGCATGACACCAACTCGACATACCAGCCTGATAACCAACAACGATGAGTCAGCCTACAGGAATGTGATACGTAAAGTGGCATCGTGGTGCCAGGACGACTACCCCACATCCGCAAAACAACAGGAGAATATCGTTGACTCAGGGGAGGGCCCCGATTCACATACACAGAGCTGGAATAGTGTGTCAGCAGTTTCAAGTTCCTCTGTCTTTGCATGACTCAGGAGTTGTCAAGGACCATCAACAGTGTCAATGTTGAGGCTCTTCTCACCGGTACAGAACATCTATTAGAAGTGGTATTCTGCCTGAGGAAGATCCTGAGAATTGCTACACACCCGAGCCACACCATGCTGTTGACCCGCTTACCATCAGACAGAAGGGATCTGGGTTGGAGCATGAGCTCACATACAGGCTCAATGACAGATCAGTGACAGCAACCATTTGCAAGCCAATTGACAGCTCACTTAAACACTTGAACTGGACTGGCACAATGCATGCAAGAACTCAAACACACACACACACACAAGTTCTTACCCCAGATACACATTCTACTATTCATCAATGGTAGACTATATTACTTTAACTACTGCACTATTTTAACATCCCCACGTCCTCACCTGAAAAATGTGTTAATACTGTCCTTACCATCTCACTCTGGTTACACCCCTATCTTTGCTTGCAATAATGTCTTCATCTTAAGTTACTTGAAACTTGAGTGACAGATTTCTTGCATGTCATCGTGAACTTTTTTCTGGTTGGTTGGCACTTTCTTCGTAGAACTACAAACCTTGCTTTTGAATTTCAACTTCAAATAATCTAATTATCTATGGTGATATTCATATATTGTAATATTCATATATTAATATATATATATATCTATCATCTGATATTCATGTCTGATCCCTCTGGATGTCCTCTTGTCAGTAATACTCTGGGTAAGTGGGTAAGTTTCTTAAACTGTGTTTTTCAGTCTTTATAAACCAACAACTACATTTACATAGTGTCTACAAAACAGTTTGAGGAGCCATCGAACATGACATTGAATATCATGTGACATTGATATTTGATCCCGCTGGATGTCATCCTGTCAGTAAGCAATGCTTGGCTACAAACCTGTCATTCCACCTCCACTAATCACACTTCTGTTGTCTTCAGGGATAAAAGGTCAGTTTTATTTCAGTTCACTGTAAGTACATTATATTTTACATATTCCACACAGTAAATAATGGTTAATTCAGTATAAATTACAGTTTTGCGTTTTTATGTACAGCTCTGGAAATAATTAAGAGACCACTTCACCTTTTTCTTTCCTTTCCAAAAAAGTTGAAAAGGGAAGTTTTGAGTGAGGAACAGACGTGTAAATTTGCAGTGGTCTCTTAATTTTAACCCTTCTGTTCCTCACTCAAAACCTTCTTTTCGACTTTTTTGGAAAGGAAAGAAAAAGGTGCAGTGGTCTTTTTTTTCCGACATACATATGTATTAGCCATACGTACATTTACCTTCTTAGTATAACTGAAATTTATTGTGACAAATTATTTAATTGTGATGTTTTAGCTATTGAGTCTATTATTATAATAATTATTTTGTTTCTGTTAGAACTTATTTGACTTGCTCTATGTAGCAATACAGCATAACTCTGTTATGAACGTCTTCATCTTACTTTGGTAGCACTGGTCTCAACACAGCTAGAGACCATTTACTGGTCAGACTGCCTCACTACTGTCCAAACATCCTTCTGTCGATCCACTGTGAAGATGTCCGCCGCAAATAACGGGGTGGTGGTCATCACTCATGTGCACCCCACTGAGAATGGGATGGAGGTCACTTCTACCCAACGCTCTCTGGGCCAGACGGTCTCAACGCTGGGACATTTTCGACCTGGGCAGCCAAAGGCCCTGGGGGTAAACATTTATGCTTTACATCATCAGATTGTTGCTTTTATAACTTGCACTTACTTTTGGGTGAACATAATTAAAGACAAAACTACTGATTTCCTGCATTTTACTTCGTTTTTCTCACACAGACAGTACAGATCATGATTGGTTTGGGTCATTGGTCAGTTTTTTTATACCAAATTTTCATGATTTGCGCACAATGATAGTATCTTCCACTTAAATAACATTAATTTTTGCTGCTGCATTAACAACTTTTAAGACAGTTATGAGTCAGGAACAACGAACTTGGCAATTTTAGTGAAGAATGTACTATATGAATACAATAACAATTATCTCTAATTGCACGCATAATGCTGAATGGTTTGAAAGGGTGGACTGATATTGTCACGATGCGACAGGGGTAGCAGGACACAGGCACAAAGGTTGCTTATAAAGGTCTTTTAATAAACAGACTTAGTTGAAGAACAAAAGGTTCAAAGCGGCAGGAACAAGGAACAGGAAACATCGGCAGCAACAATTACCAACAAAAAACACTGGGGCAGGAGGAACTTATAGGGACACAACGAGGGGCAAACAAGACACAGGGGCAGGAGGAACTTATATAGGGACACAAGGAGGGGGCAAACAAGACAAAGGTGTAAACAATAATACAAAAGGACAAGCTGCGTTCAAAGCCAAAGGACAAAAACCAAACAGAACAGGCCACGTTCACAAACAAAAGAAAAATCTAAACTAATACAGATTTGAATGTGAGGTTGTGATTGTTCTGCTTTTGTTCTAGCTTAGCACTTATCACAGCCTTTTGCAGACACATTTGTTAAGATGATTTTCAAATCAGGTGTTAGAGCAGGACTAAAACTATAAACTCCCACTCTGTACAACTTCTTGCAATGACTGAAACAAACAAAGCAGGATAATATTTTTGCGGAGTTATTAAAAGCGTACTGCAGTCATGCACCTCAATTAAAATGCCAAGCTTCTCCCAAAACACACGGTTGGGAGGATGCACTGGTCTCTCTTTTTTTAATGATTTGCTAACTGAAAAAAGACTGAAGAGGGATAATCATGTGACCGGAGCGCACCCAACAGAGTATGTAGTCGAAGGGTGACCCGGCTCATTCACGAGTTTTGGACTAGAGAAGGCACAAAGATGGCGTGTCTCTCGACACCTTGCCCTATGGGTATAATTGGGTCTACATATAGGATCTACATATCCACAGAGTTGAATGCTGAATAAAAATGTTGGTCAGCTGCAGATCTGATCGTCATCTTTTTGTGTGCCAAAAGGGAAAACCTTATTTTGACATTCTTTTAGCTCCAGGAATAAATATCCTACTGCTTTGGTCTGTTTCATTCATTGCAGAAAGACCTGTAAAGCAGGACTGTGTTAATGGTTTTTAAAGGGGTTTTGGGCCATCCCAGCTTATGCCTGATTATACCTTACAGTGTATACCTGAAGTCATAGCCTGTAGAACACTTGTACACAGCCACAAAACAGGCACACCCTGTCTCATTGAAATCTCACATTAGTAGTCCCAAAATAATATTTGAAGCAAGCGGTCTCTAGTAAACGTTTTGACGACTGTGATAATAATATTGCACTGCTCTTATAAATACGTCTTAGAAATTAATAGGTTTTTAAAAATTGGTCTTAGAAAACCAATATGTTGTACTTTTACTAATGATAATACATACTGTGAAAAAATGTAATTGTATAATTGTTTATAATAATTGTAATAGGAATACTGTACATTTTGAGAACGCCAATTTTCTTCCGTGTCATTTGATTCCTGCTTTAGTCTACGGCGATTCAGTAGAGTTCATTCAGAATGTTGTAAGACATTGATCTCAATCTATGAACATATTTTAGGTATAGACAGACATAAATATCATATCACTGAACAACTATAACATCTCAAATAAGGATAATCAATCTGAATCTTATTTTCAACTGTTTCCCATTTTAACACTGTTTTGTTATAAAAAAGTACGTTTGAAATGGATTGTAAAGTAACATATCTGTTATTAAGCAAGTGATAATCGTTGGAAATCCGGTTCCTCATTGCGGCTTAGCGACTTCAAGCAGCGCCCCATTCCCTCCAAACTATCAGGTAGAACATCCCTGGTGGTTGAGTTGGAGTGTTGACAGGAACTATGAGGTAGAACATCCCTGGTGGTTGAGTTGGAGGGTTGACAGGAACTATAAGGTAGAACATCCCTGGTGGTTGAGTTGGAGGGTTGACAGGAACTATGAGGTAGAACATCCCTGGTGGTTGAGTTGGGGGGTTGACAGGAACTATGAGGTAGAACATCCCTGGTGGTTGAGTTGGAGAGTTGACAGGAACTAGGTTGTTCAGTATAAAAACAATAATAATCAGCTGTCATTACAAGGACCATTCAGGAAATACACATTTCAGTATATCCCATCGTGATTTTTTAAAAAATCTTTTAGGATTTTCTATTATGGCTTGGATTATTTTCTATAAATAACCCTCTACGAAAAGCTAAAATATAAATCTATAGTACTTGTGTTACAACACTACATTATCAATCCTATAGGATGGTCTAAATCACAATAGGAAATCCAATTGTGATTTAGCCAAAATAACAAAATTTGTGTCAGTGTCCAATTATTTCCGGATCTAACTGTATTTATTTAATTAATTTAATTTAACTTGTATATTATTGTATTGTAATTTGGCTAGTGCACTACAATAAATAGAGATAAGCATGCCATGTCAGACATAATCACAGTCAAGGTCATACACGGCCTATGATGTCCTGTTTTCTCTCTACAGATTGTGGAATATGTAAAGGAGCTTGACGGAGCCGTTATGGATACAGGGTTTCAACAGTACGACCCGCCCCCAGAATACACTGCTGTCCTCCCCTGAAAAACAGGCCTCAGTGAATACATCAATCTTTTTTGTTGTTTAATCAAGGCCCTATTAAACCAAATCCTGTCTACATTGAGGCCTATGTTTCTGAATAGATTAAATTAATTTGAAATGTAGTAGCTCGTATGTTTCATGTTACATATAGGTCTGTGTTTTTTCAATGAAATTAAATAATGTTTCAGTATAAGAGTATATTTTCGATTAGATTAAATGATGTTTAAACAAAGACATTCGTTTCTGAATAAATAAAGTTAAGTACTAATCTGATTAAATCAATTAGGTTTTAATCAAACGAGTCATATGTTTTCCTCCATACAAACGCAGATGCTAATGTTAATTAGTAGATTCGCCTTCTTTCCAAGTATTTGTTGTTGTTAATCATAGCCAGTCTCATAGAAATTGGGATGAAGTTCGGGAGGCAAGTCATACAAATATAGGCATCGCTTTCAAGCGATGGAGGAAAACACGGACTGATATGGACATGACAATCATGATGTTGTCCAGGTAAGCATCCATCCAAGTAACAAGCTAGCTACCTAGTTAGTAAGCTACCCAAACATAGTGTCTCTGTCCGATGAAACTAGCCTACAACAAGCGTTTGCTTGCTTGGTTGTTGTTATATCATGAGCAGGATAGGAACTGAAATTCTGAACCACACATTGCATAACGGTAGCTAGAATGCTAATCTAGGTATCTGTTACCTGTTAGTTCTTAAATGCATGATATTGTGGACATTTTTAAGGGTGAACATAGGAAGCTGTTCTGCGCCACTAGACGAGGACATACACCGAAATCTATTGTTTCCTTTGCTGTAGATATACCACAGACAGGATGATCTGTAAAAACGGGAATTCCCAACGAAACATTGTACCTGGCTCAAGGGCCACATTGGGATTTTAAAAATAAACACAGGGAGAGCATTTCTTTTGTTATGTACGGGTTGTTTCAAAATCGATGTCTGGGTCAGAAAAAGGCAGTTTTTTATTGTCTACGATGTAACAAAATTCAGTGAATTCACTTTTATCTGAAAAATATATATATTTTTGTAGGAGTGTGTAAAAGGACTGAAAACATCTTTATTATAAGAATCAGAAAGTACATTTCCACCGTATTTAACTTAAAGGTGCGGTTACTGGTAGACAACAAACGGGGACAGAATACATACAAAACGTTGATAGATGCTGTTCACATTAACAGTTCTTGAACATGCTGCCTAGATGCAGGCAGATGGACAGTGTTGAGAGCAATTTAGTGCAGATATTTAGTGGTGTCTTGACATGGTGAGGATGTCCCTATTAGCGTAGCCCTATTGGTTTCTGAGGGACAGATAGACGGTTGCTGAGGGCCACAGCAAAACAAACTGTTGCCGCAAGTAATATGTCCACATCCGCTGGTGTGCCTTCTTTAGTGGCGCTGTGATGTTGTCCTCCCACATGGGATTATGGGAGATGATGGACCCTGGGAATCCATTCTCTGATCATCCGGGGTTACCAATATACACTACTGGTTACCTAAGGTTACGGCTAGGGCTCTGTTGGCTTCATTGCAGGCAACGTACAGTAGGGTAATTCATATCAAGTTTGTGTTACTACAGGGTTGACCTATACGATTGAAAAATACAAAACGGCATCCTTGGGTTCATTAATTGAACTTAACAGTTTTCTGAATAGCTATATTAGATTATGTAAACCACTAGCTATGCTGTTTGGATTACAGTATGTGTATGTTTGTTCAAACAGGCAGTGGAACAAGACCCTCTGAGGAACACTACACCCACATACAGCGCAAGAGTTGACATTTACAGTGTTTGACAAAGTGGCTCTGTGCTTAAGAAACAACAGGTTAGCACAGGAGTCTAAATCAAGCTTTAGGCATTGCATGAATTAATAAATTATAGAATTAGTGTGAGTAGGCAGGGTTTTAAAAAGGAAACTCGGTCTTAATGTCTGTAGATATATTTGCAGACTACATCTTAAAAGGGGTATTGATGCCACCAGCTGGATGCCGTTGGAACAGCACAATACACCAAACGTGATGGGTAAATGTTCGAATCCCACATAATTAAATATTCAAATGACAAAACCAAGAAAATCTAATACACAAAATATATATATATTTTAAAACTTCCACTTTATTAATCCTGCAAAGTTTTATGTCTCCTTAGGTTTTTATGCCGTAAAATGGATCCCAGGTTCTATTCTGCCGCAGCCACAATCATCTGTCTTTCTGGACTTTTTCCTTTTGGCAGTAATAAAATGTTACACAATGACAAGCTTGTTTTTGGCCTGATAAATGCTTCTGTCCTCTAATGGACATTTTCATATACTAAGATTCATTGAAGATACTCCTCATTTTCCTGCTCTCTCTTTTTCCACCTCCTCCTGCTCCACCTGCTTTACTCAACCTCCTCTCTAAAGACCTTACAACCTACATCAAACCAGACAATCTGATGTTCACACATATTCTGTGTTGTACCCAACGAGGACACCGTGTGGAAATCTGGGGTAACTGCATTGACAAATCCATTGGAAATGCATTTCACATTTCAGCAGACGCTCTTCCCCAGAACGACACACAGTAGTGAGCGCAGACATTTTATTACTGGTCCCATGTTGTAATCAAATCCACAACCCAGGCACTGCAAGCACCTTGTTCATACCAATTGTGCTACACGACATCACATTATAAATGACACCATTGCCCTTACAAACATGTCCTGGGGTAGTTTGAGGTGTTCCCCTGGAACTTGGATAGGACACAAGAATGTGACGCAGGAACCATAATAGCTGCCTGGATGACAGGAAGACCACAGAAAAATATTGTGACACCTTAACAGGAGAATAACAGTATTGTGATAATGTACTACAAGGATCTAACTGATTATATTTTTTGTGGTGATGTGACTTTAACATTAATTGTGTTATGTAATATAAATTATAAAATGCAAAATATATACATCATCAGTCTAAATTTAGTGTGTCCAAACTTTTGACGGGTACTGTACATTAATATCCTGTTGTGTCCATTATTTCCAAGGCAATAAATAGAACTCAGGTATTTATCCTGCTTATACCACAGTATACAAACAATGACATCAACAACCAAAGATGTACTCGTAGAAACTACATGTTTTAACCTGTTTACCATCGGACGGGATCTGTGTTGGAGCATAGGAGCCCATACTAACAGGCTCAGAGACACCTATTTGCAAGGCATTATGGTGCTAAACATGGACTGACTAAACACACACAGGCAATACATTTGTAAATATCACTGTCCTGGTCACAAAAGCAAAGTTTGTGAGGAATAATAGCCATTTTTTATACTTTTTAGACATAAGCAATTATGAAATAACATTTACTACCCAGGAACAAAAATTGTGTTACATAGTGTTATTTGTCATTTTTCTTGACGGGGCAGGAAAGATTTTGCCATGGCGCAATGCCACGGTAAAATGAACGGAACGGAATCACAGCACAAATAATATGTTTCAATACATCAGGGCACATCAAACAACATTTCAGCATTCTTTTTAATGTCACAGAAACCCAATTTAATCTCTTCCTTTATGACAATTGGCTATTATAATGAATTGAACAGTTTATAACTGTCTCATTTCTTTCCCCTTTTAAATTCCCCTTTTTAGGTCATTCAGTTCAGACCATTGATTTCTGCATATTCATATGATATTCCAGCCAATAAATTACAGGTAAACCGGTTCACCAGTTCCTCTAATCATACAGTACATAGTCAGACAACATTCTTAAACAGTGACGGTATTCTATTTTAGGCCACAATCGTTCAACAGGGTGGAATTAATTTACCATAAAGACAAATATAATGTTCCTCAAGGATAATTGCTTCACCCAATCACCTTAATGTGTGTACTGTTCTATGCCTTTATCACCATTAGACAGTTAGAAAGATGACACCATCCCCTCAAGCCAGTGTCTACACCTCCACAATATCTAATAGTTGTGGTTCACAACTATTGATTGTGAGACAACATTGATCTATCTGCCATGTGGTCAGTATAGTACTTTCTTGGCACCGTTCAAATGCAGGTTTTTTGTTCTGAATTTGTGCGAAGAAAAATCATGTGTTACCACCAACACCAGGGAGGCAGAGCTTAACCGGAGCTTTCAGAGAGCAGTCCAGTCGTCCTGGACTAAAACATCTAACTGAAGATTCTCCATCTAGTTTGATTTCTTTAGTCCAGGACAAAGCTTAGTCTGTGTCTGTGAAGCCGATCCTAACTCTTAGATTAGATTGACCACCCCAGAGTCCTGACCCCAACATAATTGAAGCAGTTTGGGATCATTTGGAAAAGAGCAAAAAACAGACAGTCACCACAGGACTAATTAAACAACACTCTACCAGAGCAAATTGTTTACCTTTGCCTGATAACGGAGGCTAAAACAATACTTCTTGTTGCTTGTACATTGTACTCATGTTTTTTAGTGTTCTACACACCCTTGAAAATGCAGCTTTTGTTTATGTAAAGGCAAAAATCAAGACAAATTCTGTCAGACCTTTTTCCACCTTTAATACAATATTTTAATTAACAATATTTATGTGAAAAACAAATGGATAATTTCTCATAAAATAACTGCTAATCCAGTGGTGTGGCACAACTTGTCCACTAGGTGGGGCGCTAATGAAAAGTCAGGAATTTCATATTAATAGCCTAAGCGTTATGCTGTAGGGCCTATGGCATAACGAGTAGGCTATTAATATGAAATTCCTGACTTGTTGTTAGGCCTATGTATATTTAAATACAAACAAAGCAGACTACAACTTAAATTTTTAAATTTCTAATTCATGAATAATGCATAAAAACAATGACCACAGTAAGCTTAATAATTATGTACGTATTTCATATAAACAACTAAAGAACAATTGAAAACAGTTCAGTGAAATATGCAAGGTATGTTCATTCTGCCATAATTTAATAGGCTTTAGGCCTATTTCATCACAGAAATTAAAACATTTTCTTTTCAATCTATAGGTATTTGCGTCATCTTGTATCATCATATTGTTACCCTTGAACAGTTATGTTACAGTTATCTCCACTGTAAAGCCTTGTAGATCTAAGGAATCCGCTCTCTAAATATTCCTTGTCTCCTGCTTCGTTTAAACTTAGGAGGACATGAGGTCTTTGCCCACACCTGGCTCAAAAGACTTGTTGCTGTCCCTGTCCAAAGTCCTCCTGGTTGTGTAGCAGATCAAGACTAAACCTGCCAATTCCAGTTGCCACTCTGATGATCAACCCCCCCCCCCAGTTGTCCCTGTCCTTGTCCATCTGGTCATGCTTCTGACCTGGATTAGGTTTTATAGACTCTGGACACAGTTCAAATGCATTTATTAATTAGTACAACTTTCACCCGACACAGCCAAAAGAGGACTGGACACCCCTCCGAGCCTGGTTCCTCTCTAGGTTCTTCCTAAATTTTGGCCCTTCTTAGGGGGGTTTTCCTAGCCACTGTGCTTCAACACTGTTGTTGCTTGCTCCTTGGGGTTTCAGGCTGGGTGTTTTGTAAAAGCGCTGTAAAAGTGCTGATGTAAAAAGGGCTTTGTGAATAAATTTGATTGATTAACTGATTGGTATGACTACGCACCTTATACACTTCATGACAAACCTAACGTTATTCTCGCACGATTTATAGCTACAAATCATTCAAGTGTCGCATTCACTTAGCCTTCCACCTGAATGAATTCCCTGACAGCTGAGACTCTTAGCCAACAGTCACATATAGGCATTTTCCATAACGCAGATTATAGGTTATAAGTGTAAGCCACAGACCCAAAATTGCAACTGATAACTTCTTCTAAACTGTCATGAATTGTATACAATATCGGTATGACGGCATGTAGAAATTGTGGGCTACTCACCAAATTGCGTGCTCTTTCCATCCCTGTTTGTATAAATATTTTGCTCTGTGTTGCCTGAGGCAGAGTTGGAGCTTTAATGGGTGCGATGGGTGCGCGGCACACATGGCAGCCAATCACAGGGGCCCCCAATAAGTTTATCTTATGGTTGAAAAAAGTAGAGCAAGCAGAATAAAATAACATTGTGATTAATTTGCTACATACTATTTAGTTGACATTGAAGTGATTAACATCTATATTTTTTATGATTCCATAATGCATTGTATGATCGACAAATCTGTGACCGTGGGAGTGTAGCCAGCGTTGCCAGATGGGCAAGTTTTCAGAATTTTGGACTATTTTTAATGACAGTGTACAGTTTTTATGTGGAGTCCGCGAGTGATCGGGCCTATGTTGTCAATGAATCTGGCAACCCTGGGTATAACGTCGGATTTTGTCGGCTCGTTTGCTAAGAATCTGAACAGTGGAAAATTAAGTAACAAAACATACAGTTCTGGTCAAAAGTTTACACACACTTGTAAAGAACATGTACAGCTCCGGAAAAAATTAAGAGACCACTCCTAATTTTTCTTAAATCAGCATCTCTACATGTATGGCAGCCATTCCATTCCAGTGTCTGTTAAATTCCAACACAGGCACACCTCATTTTACTTAATGAGGTACTGATTAGGTGATTACCTGAACCAAATCTAATTTAACGAGGAAAAGTATAAAAACCGCTGCTGTGGTCATCACTTTGCTCTTGCAATAGGACCAGCTGGATGGCAAAAACAGTGCAAGTAGAACCTCAAAGGTAATTTGAATTAAAAAATAACTATTCAGCATGACAAAAGAGAAGCTTTGAGTGAGGAAAAGATTCAGTTCTGGCTTTACTGGCAGAGGGATACAGTGAGCGTCAGGTTGCTTCCATCCTGAAAATTTCAAAGACGGCGGTTGATAAGAACAAGTTTAAGCAACAGATATTGGGGACAACAAAGCTACAGACTGGCAGAGGGCGAAAACGACTGTCCACTGACCGAGATGACCGTCAACTCATTTGAATGTCACTCAACAACCGTAGGATGACATCAAGTGACCTACAAAAAGAATGGCAAACAGCAGCTGGGGTGAAGTGCACGGCGAGGACGGTTTGAAACAGGCTCCTAGGGGCAGGGCTGAAGTTGTGCAAAGCTAGAAAAAAGCCCTTCATCAATGAGCAGTAAAGAAGAGCCAGGCTGAAGTTTGCAAAAGACCATAAGGATTGGACCGTAAAGGAATGGAGTAAGGTCATCTTCTCTGACGAGTCAAATTTTCAGCTTTGCCCAACACCTTGTTGTCTAATGGTTAGACGGAGACCTGGAGAGGCCTATAAGCCACAGTGCCTCGCACCCACTGTGAAATTTGATGGAGGATCGGTGATGATCTGGGGATGCTTCAGCAAGGCTGGAATTGGGAAGATTTGTCTTTGTTAAGGACGCATGAATCAAGCCAAGTACAAGGTTATCTTGGAAGAACACCTGCTTCCTTCTGCTCTGACAATGTTCCCCAACTCTGAGAATTCAATCAATCAATCAATCAAATTTATTTATAAAGCCCTTTTTACATCAGCAGTTGTCACAAAGTGCTTTTACAAAACATCCGGCCTTAAAACCCCAAGGAGCAAACAACAATAGTGTTGAATTTCAGTGGCTAGGAAAAACTCCCTAAGAAGGCCAAAATTTAGGAAGAAACCTAGAGAGGACCCAGGCTCAGAGGGGTGACCAGTCCTCTTCTGGCTGTGCCGGGTGAACATATTAAGAGTACACATTGTAATAATTAATAAGTGCATGTGGGCTGAGTCCAGAGTCTATTTAAACTTAGTCCAGGTCGGAAGCATGACCAGATGGACAAGGACAGGGACAACACGGGGAGGGGGAGGTGTCAGCACAGACATGTTGAAGCCCGGGATCTTGCTCATAAGTCTTTTTTCCAAAGAGAGCATACAGTAGCAAGTGCATTTAAAAATCCCATGGTTTTCAGAGCCATCACGCTCATCATGGCCACGTAAGGCAAGTTCAAAAGCACCACAAAGTTTGATACAGCCTAATATGCGTGACAGTATGGCCCAGTTCATGTCCACCACTGATTTGCAGTGCCAACCCGGTAGCCGTCATCCAACTGAACAACTATATTAGCTTTTCTGAGCTTCTCTAGTTTGACAGCATTCTGCATGTGAACACTGGTTTCCACATGCCTCCTTATTTTCTCAGAAAAGTGTTTTATGTCACTCACTCCATTTGTTGTCCAGGCTCCATCGATGTCGGCGTGCGAAACAACAGACAGTTGAAGCAGAATACTGCATTATGCTGGGAACATCCACAGAGACATGGTTTCTTGTCCAGTTGCGAGAGAAAGTCCTGACCTAAACTTTGCTACAATCTCCAACTGGTTGGTGGACTTTTAGATATGGCTGCTGTGGGCCTAAGTCCTTAATTTGTATTTTCTCTATCAATGTTTTTCTTTCGAATGAACTTTGCTGCAGTATTTCCACGGAATTCGCTATTTGGGCCATTGCTTCTTTTTCCTCCAAATTATTTTCCAAATCTGACTAGCAAGCTAATAACACTGTACAGAATAAACTTGCCTGAGGTTACACACCTCCAACGAGTTGAACACCACAACATCTTTCGTTTGAAATGGCCATTGATAGCCCCGGCTGCAGCTTGCAATTTTTTTAGTGCAGCTGATTGGCTACTAGTGATGTGCAGTTCGCAAACATTTCGTTTGTTTTGAAAGAATCTTTTTAGTGACTCAGGACTCACAAGTCCTTTTTTCTAGTGACTCAAAAAGTAAAAAAAAAAGGTTCAAAAGGTTTATTTTTCATTTGCAATAACAAGTTACGGCAATGAAATGCTTGGTTTTCCTATTTCCGACAGTGCATTTAAAAGTTAAAAAGTAACAGTAATTATAATTTAAAAAAATAAGATAACACAATCAATCAGTAATAACACTACAAAAACACACATCAATAATAATAACTCTACAACTATACCACCGTAGCGCAATGTAAAAGTGACAGGTGTGCATGATATAAGAGGCAGATGTGCATGATATAAAGTGACAGGTGTGCATGATATAAGTGGCAGATGTACATGACATAAAGTGACAGGTGTGCATGGACTATGGATGGAAGGGAAGAGGGGTTCCCGGGTTGAGCAGCCTTACAGCCTGTGGGAAGAAGCTGTCCCGTAGCCTGTTTGTTTTGGACTGAATGCTCCTGTACCTTCTGCCTGACAGCAGCTTGGTAAACAGTCCGTGGCATGGGTGGCTGGGATCTGTAATGATCCATTTACTCCTCCTCCTACAGCTCTCTGTGTAGAGATCTTGCAGGGATGGCAGGTCAGACCTTGTGATGCTCTCTGCTGTTTTAATCACCCTCTGAAGTGTTTTGCGGTCGAGGGCGGTGTAGCTGGACAGGATACTCTCAATAGTGCATCTGTAGAAGTTGGTGAGTATCCTGGAATCCATGCCAAATCTCCTTAATTGGCGTAGGAAGAAGAGCCGTTTCCTGGCCTCCTTCACCACGATGGTAGAGTGATGAGACCAGGTCAAGTCATCACTGATGTTGACCCTGAGGAACCTGATGTTGTGAACTCTCTCTACTGCAGACCTATGATGTGTATGGGGGCGTGGTCTCCTCGCCACTGCTTCCTGTGATCAACAATCATCTCCTTCGTTTTGCTGATTTTGAGCTGGAGGTTGTTATCCTGACACCACGAAGTCAGTGACCTTACTTCGTCTCTATAGGCTGACTCGTCGTTGTCAGAGATCAGGCCTATGATGGTGGTGTCGTCAGCAAACTTAACGATGGTGTTGGAGATGTGAGTTGCCAGACAGTCGTGGGCGAAGAGAGAGTACAGGAGCGGGCTCAACACACAGCCCTGGGGGGAACCAGTACTGAGAGTCAGTGAGGAGGAGGCGGCGTTGCCCATCCGCACCACCTGGAGTCTGCCCGTCAGGAAGTTCAGGATCCATCTGCACATAGTGGGGTCGAGACCCAGATCCCTGAGCTTAACCGCCAGCTTGTGGGGCACAATGGTGTTGAAGGCTGAGCTATAGTCAATGAATAGCATTCTCACATATGTTTTTTTATTTTTTGTTCAATTGAACGGTAAAAATGAGGAAATGGATACATCTGCTCCATTTCCTCAATGCGTCTTAGCTGATAAGTTTCACCATTTTTTAATCCACATGCTAATAGACTTGGTGGTTCACCGGCAATACAGCCAGGTAGCACTAAGGCTGTCATTAGGCTAACGTCCAAATATTCTTCTATCCTAGGTTATATTATTTCCCAATCGTTCTGATTTGTTTGCTTGTCAGTTCATCGCTAATTGCCTTATTAATTTGTGTGCTTGGTAATGTGGATGGGCTACAGTTGTAGCTCAATAATGATTTAATGTACAGTATAATGCAGACTAGTGAAATTGCAGATGGCACAAAGCCCTGGATCCAAGCCTGCTTTTTACTTTAAATATTCAAAACATCCCTGTGTGTCCGTCATGTGATAGCTACAGTTGATATTGATAGCTGATCCCACTGGATGGCATCATGTCAGGGTGTGATCGAACCATGCCGGCCAGCCTCTATTCAGCACACTTCTGTTGTTGACATTTTGGCCCCAAAAGGTCTTTCTTTTCAGTTGACTGTCAAGACATTATATTTGACGTATTCCACATAAACCAAAAAATATTTCAGTATTTTTTTATATTAGCTGTGCGTATGTCTAACCATTTTAGGTTGTAATGCATGGAATTATGTAATCTTTGTAAAATCTCTTTAAGATATTCAGTCTGTTTCAGGTATTCTATCAAAGTAAACAGTCATTGGACTTCATTTGAATCGTTATGTCTGTGTAAAAAAACAAACAATGTTTTCACAAACGTGTTAGAATTACTCAGGTAGAACCGTTTGCACTTATTATTCATGACTCAGTTACTGGAGCCTTTCGGTGACACCCAACTAGACACAGTTTAACGGTCAGGTCACCTCACTACTGTACAAACATCCTTCACTCAGTCACCTGTGAAGATGTCGAACTCTCTAAGAAATGCGTGGGTCATCACCCATGTGCAACCCACTGGGAATGATGTGGGGGCTGCGGATGTCTCTTCTCCCCCCCGGTCACTGGGACAGACGGTCTCCTTAATGCTGGGACGCTTCTGGGTGGGCCATCCAAAAGCACTGGGGGTAAACATTTATGTATTACGTCATTCGAAATCAAGTATGAATCAAAAAATATGTTTTTGTTGGAATGTAATTAAACAGAAAACAAATGTCTGTATTGTACTGATTTTCTCCTAAAGACAGTACAGATCATGATTGGTGTTATGATCCTGTTGATTGGAATCGTGATGGCTTCGTCGATACGCCTAGACAATATTGGAGTATATAGTGGAATATTTGTATGGGGATCTCTCATTGTAAGTGAACTGCTCAGTCTTGAAAGGCTTTCTTCCATATCCTGTCTGAAGGATAGAAAGCAAAATACAATATTAGTACATTACCAGTATGTCATTAGATTTAAACACACATTTCAGTTTGCATTCACTTATATGTAGTTAAACTCTGGTCTTATAGTAAATATATTTAGTCCACCCTATATGTTTAGGGTGGACTAGAGCCTAAAATTTGAATTAGTCAAATGCAATGAGCTACTTAGAGGAAGTGGATCCATTTGGGACATACACCAGAATAATCTCTTCCTTGTTCCCTTTCAGTATGTCATTGCTGGCTCTCTCACGGTTGCTGCTGACAACCAACTGAACGAATGTCGGGTCAGTATGAACTTTCGTTTTCCTTGGTTAGGTTTCTTTGTTTTCAAATTTCGCTCCAACTCTCTTTTGAGGCCCTCATGTTGTCCATCCAATAAACAAGCTGTGGGCCGAACGCTGGAGTTTCCTGTGAGTTTCCACACTTTGCCGACTGCCCCTTTAAAGACTCACAATAACAACAGTCAAATACACATTTATGCTACGTTCCATTTTACAGTACTGTTCCATTCAACACTAATACGATCATGTCCTCCTGCTCTTTGATCTTTAGGTGAAAGGCTCCCTGGGAATGAATGTTGTTGCCGCAATTACTGCTTTCATGGGCATCATTCTGTTTTCTTTAGACACTGCTGGCATTCTGCAGTACTATTGTGTCTATTTCGACTGTCACGAGTATTGGGTACGTTGAAATTATTCGGTTTTTATCTGCTTTTCAGGAGATATTTGCATATTCATAAAGGGTTATTCATTTCTACTTAATACTTCTTAGGCTACATTGAAACTGAAGTCAAAAGTTTAATTAATCGCTCCAAAATGATGGTGTAGTGTAGTTCACTGATGTTTTCTGTGTGTTTCTCTCCCATTCCTCAGAACAGGTCCCAGGGACTTTCAGCTGTTTTGGTTATTTTGTCACTGCTGGAGTTTATAGTGTCCATCTGTGTTTCGTCCTTTGCCTGCAAAGCCGTCTGCCAGTGTTGTCAGTGCTGCCACACCCCTACAGTGAGTCCAGTATAACGCCGTCCTCACCGTTCTTCCACCAGTCCAGACTGATCTACACATCATGTGCCTTCCTCCTTTATTTCTGCTGCCCAAATTAGCCAGTTTTGCATGGGCTGTAAGTCAGAAAAGATACTTGCGCTATGATATCCCTTCAGTCTAGTCAAAACCTCCAGTTGGCAAAATGTTCCCTTTTGGTCTCCGTGTGACATTAAGGGGATTCACACCGAATGGATGCGTTTTCTTAAAATGAAATTAGCTTTTGTCTTGGCACTCTCATTCATACTAATCAGATAGACTGGAAATATATCTTTATGCAATGTATCTCGAATCAAGTAAAAACAATCCAGCTGAGGGAAAAATCTAATTAGATTTTCATCTGTCTGTCTCATCTTTTTGAATGCCTGTCATTTAGCAAGTAATCATCGTTGGAGAACAAATACTGGTTCCTCATGTCAGCACATTGACTACAAACAACACATCTTTCCTTCCCAGCTATGAGGTAGGACATCTTTCCTTCCCAGCTATGAGGTAGGACATCTTTCCTTCCAAGCTATGAGGTAGGACATATTTTCTTCCCAGCTATGAGGAACAATATGATGGTTGACTGGGAGGGTGGACATTAAATAGGTCGCTCAGTATAAAACCAAAAATGTCATCACAAGGGTTTGAGTTGATTCCCGGCCGTTCACTGTTCTTCCAATTCCAATTTACTTCAATAAGTTTCAGTTAAGGTGAAATCAAATATTTTGCGTCTCTTTGAGCATGGTCATGGAATCAGTTGTGATGATACACTGGTTAGGCTACTCTTATTTCTGAGTAAAATGTCTTTCTTCCTCCAGTTACGCATTGTTACCCATTGAAAATTCCACATTTGAAAGCGAGTGGTTTTGATGACATATGACGCATAGTACTTGACAGTACACAGTTTCTGGGGACCCATATTCACTCAACACTGCCACTTTTCCAACCAGTGGCAGAAAATCACAAAATGCATCTTTAAATCAGATCAAATCATCCAGGGACTGCGGTTGAAAATTAGCCGGCTGGCTAAAACCGGCACTTTTACGGAAATGTTGATTAATGTGCACTGTCCCTGTAAAAATAAATAAAATAACAACAACAATCCACCTTGACAAAGCCTGAAAACATTTTAAACGAAAAATGAAAGATTACGCATTTCAGGTATGCAGTTCACTTACTCTGTCACATCCTGACACGACAGAGCTTCCATGCCATTGAAATCTAATGCCCCCTCTCCCTCATTTGGAGCACAGACACCTGTTTGTCAGTATTGCCCTCACCTTTGTTCCTCATCACTGTCCCTATTTAAGTTCCTCCTTTTCTGGTCTTCTTGTTGGTCATTGTTTGGATTCGGTTCCTTTTTTCTTAAATTATTCTATTATAATGTGTTGTTACATAATAACAACACATAATAACATTATTTAAAGACCTCCGTTCACCTGGTGCCTTTGTCCTGCTTCCTACATGCCACATTACATACCCAAGAAGACCCATAAATGTAGGTGTTTCTAAAGTCAATTGACTTTGAATTGTGTGAATTGTCATCTGCAGACGCATCCTTTGAAAATTAGAGGGGGCACAATCAACATGAATTTGGATCAGGCAGTGGTCCAGTTATCAATGCAGTTAGAGCAGTAAAAAGTGATGTTGTGATACCCGAGGAATACAGTCTCAAATCAGTATTTGGAATCCAAAACAGTCGGTTTATAAATAATCATAACCCACAAATATATTTTAAATAGACAGCACAAAATATGCAGAAATAATATTCGATTTAAAGCAACAAAATTGGGGGATGAATACTCATCAAATTCACTGTTCTCTATGCTGTTCTGTATTTCTCTACAGACTGTGAACAACCCAAAGGAAACTGAGAGAGCCAGTACCGGTACAGGGTTTCAACAGTACAACCCGCCCCCACAATACAACTATGTCTTCCCCTGAAAAACAGTCCCAAGAAATTACACTACTCTTTTCCATGTTGGAATCGTGTTTTAATCTAGTCCTCTGTTTCCGATGCAGTGAAATAAAGTTTTATTTTAGACCTATGTATCTGATGCAGTGAAATAATGTTTTATTTTAGACCTATGTTTCTGATGCAGTGAAATAAAGTTTTAATCTAGACCTAAGTTTCTGATGCAGTAAAATAATGTTTAAATCCAGGCTATATTTCCTGTTGAAAAATCATGTTGGATCCCTCCAGGTTAAATACTGTTCAGTATGAACAATGCAGTCTCTAAGTATTTGGAAAGAGTCGCATTTTCTTCTTTTGGCTCTGTGCTTCAGCATGTTGTATTTCAAATGATACAACCCCATTTCCAAAAAAGTTGGGACGCTGTGTAAAATTGAAATAGAAACAGAATGCAAAGATGTTCAAATAATTTAAACTCTATATTCAATAGAAAATAGTACAAAGACAACATGTCAAATGTTGAAACAGAAATTTTTATTGTTCCTTGAAAAATATATGCCCACTTTGAATTTAATGTCAGCAACACTTTTCAAAAGAGCTGGGACAGGGGCAACAAAAGACTGCAAAAGTTGCACAATGCTAGAAATAATCTAGTGGAATATCTCACAACTAATTAGGTTAATTGGCAACAGGTCAATAACAAGATTGGGTATAAAAATAGAATCCCAGAGAGGATGGGTCTTTTTGAAGTAAAGATGGGAAGTTGTTCCACTCTGTGAAAGACTGTGAAAGACTACATGTGTCACGAAATGGCATTTACAGTATAAACATGATCCAGAAACGCCGCCACGTTCTCTGTGCCCAAGCTCATTTAAGATGGACTAAGGGTGAAATGGAAAACCGTGCTGTTGTATGATAAATCAAAATGTGAAATATTTTTTGGGAATCATGGACGCCGCGTCCTCCGGGCTAAAAAGGAAAGGGACCATCCGGCTTGTTATCAGTGCACATTTCAAAAGCCAACATCTGTGATGGTATGAGGGTGCATTAGTGCACATGGCATGGGTGACTTTCACATCTGTGAAGGCACCATTAATGCTGAACAATATATACAGGTTTTGGAGCAACATATGCTGCAATCCAGATGATGTCTTTTTCAGGGAAGGCCTTGCTTATTTCAGCAAGACAATGCCAAACCACATTTTGCACATATTACAACAGCATGGCTCCATAGTAAAACAGTCCAGGTGCTAAACTGGCCTGCCTGCAGTCCAGACCTGTCATCCATTGAAAACATTTGGCACATTATGAACTGTTGAGCAGCTGAAACCCTATATCAAGCAAGAATGGGAATACATTTCACTTTCAAAACTACAGCAATTTGTGTCTTCAGTTCCAAAACGCTTACAGAGTATTATGATATATATGTTTGTACCTAAGTTCTAACAAAGACTCAAATGAGGGAACATGTATTTTGAAGTCCCTGCATTTGCTGCCTATTCATTTTAGAATGTATCATGTTGTATTATTAATTGTTTAAAGCACTTCATGGTCTTGCACCTAAATACATGTCAGACATGCTTTTCAGATGTGCCTGGTCAGTCCCTCAGATCTTCTGGCGCTGGTTGTTCAGTTGTCCCAAAGGTCAGAACCAAGACTTTTGGTGAAGCCTCTTTCATCCCTATAATCCCTGTCTTTTGGAACAATTGGCCTAAAAATCGAAGGGATGCAGGAACTATTGACATAAAAAAAAGTTTAAGAAAGACCTTTTTAGTGTTGCTTTTTAAATTGTGTTTTAATTTGTGTTCTTTATATCAATTTATTTTGCCTTTTTAAATGCATGTATTCATATGTAATTCTTTAGTCTCTCTAAATATTCTGTTTGCACTATATCATGACTATATGAAAACATTTTTTATAGTTTTTACACGTTAAGCACTTCGAAATGCATTTCATATAACAATTATAATATATTAATAAAATGTCATTTGATTTGACTCAAACCATGGAGAATGGCATGGAACCCCTAAACTTCCCAACGGAATGAATAGTTCATATATGCACCTACAGATTGGATTATAAAGAAAATGCCCTAAAAAGGATGTTACCTTAACTTTGGCTTCCACTTGTGTACCATTGAAGTTGCTTCTTCAGTAATTTAAGAAATGGGCACGGGTCTGAATACTTTTGTAAGGCAATATATGTTTTCCTGAGTACATCCTGTTTAAGAAATATAGTGATTATGCTTTGTTGATTATACTTTTTAAACCTTAAGAACTACTGTACATTTGAAGAAAGAACTGAAAATGTGTTTTTTACTACACCCGCATTTAGTGAGTAATATGATACCAAAGTAAGGTAGAAAATACTGTTTAACCCAACTAAAAAAGGGGTTACATTTATTTTGAGAGTCCCAATTTCCAACTGTAAATGTTCTATAGATAGTAATACTATCAACAAACTATTGGTTGATAGACAAACGCTTGCTATGGTTAAGGTTAGGGTTAGGTTTAGAATAAGGTTTAGGGCAAGGCTTAAGGTTAGGGATAGAATAAAGTTAGGGTTAGGATATAGGTAAGGGTTAGGGTCAGTAGATAGTTATGCCACAGATAGTCAGTAGACAATCTGTAGATTGTCTGCTGACTATACTTTTGGTACTCAAAATAAAGTCTGAAGTGAAATGTGCAAGATCTGATTGATCTACAACAATTACTTACAAGTTAAGAAGTTTCGTGTGCTGGATTTTAACAATTGAAATACATATTTTAAATGTAGAATCTTTTCCATGATATAGATCCCTAAAACTCAACTCTGGACCTCAAAGCCAGTTCCACTCTGTTGTTTTATTGCAACCCTCTAATCAGGGACATTTTTAGACATGGGACACCAGGTGAGGACAAAAAATAATGTGGTGGAAAGGCTTCAGACATCGTAGGGTAAGAATTAAGTTCCCCTGAAATATGGTTACTTTAGCAATGAATAAGAGAATGTAAGTAGCTTTTGTAACATGCTATATTTTAGCAAATTCGTTACACGCTTTATTAAACGTTTATGTAGCGCATTGTAATGTACCCTAACATAACATAACTTCATACATCATATGAATTTGTCACAGACATAATAATTATAATATGCTACATATTCCCGTAAGATTTTGTTGAAACAACAGGAGCTGATCTTTGGCACAATGAAAAAAATCAACAAGTTATGACAATTAAGGATCATTCAATCTTTTAATAAATGTATGCATTCTGCACCTTCAAATTGTAGATGAAAAGGGGTGTGTTAAATGTATTTTGCTTCCTCTTGTTTGAAACCCTATACGTCCACACCTTGTTTCCACTATAAATACACAAAACCTCAATGGGTGTCTGTCAGGTGACATTGATAACTCTTCTCACTGGATACTGTAGAATGTCAGCAAACATTCTGTGACAGCAAACCAGTTAGTTTACTGATACTCATTACACATCTGTTGTTGTCTTCAGGGAGAAATGGTCAGTTTAATTTCAGTTTATGATCATATTCCACATTAAATAATGGTTATTTCAGTATTAAAACAGTTTAGCTTTATATAAAAGATTATCCATACATAGTCTGGATAAGTTTTTAGTAGTATTACAACTTTTTTTTACTTTGTTTTTATTCGATGGGGTGTCTATATATCATTAAATTAATTAGGTAGAACTCTTGGCACAATAATTAATAATTAGTCATTGTTCTTACGAGGGAGCTTGAGGCTCAACCAGTCAGATCACCTCACTACTAAATAGGCATTCTGTCTCCGCTGTAAAAGATGTCCAACCTTGTAACAACCACAACTAACGGGGTGGTAGTCATCACTCATGTACACCCCACGGGGAACGAGATGGGGGTCACTTCTACCCCTCATTCTCTGCGACAGACAGTGTCCACAAAGCTTGGATGTTTCCGGTCAGGGCATCCAAAAGCCCTTGGGGTAAGCATTCATGTTTTAGATCATTCAGAAAATATGGTATAGTAATTAAAAGAGCACTTTAGGTTGACGAAGTGAAGAACATATGTATGTATGTATTGTACTGTATTGTACTTTTCTTACACAGACGGTGCAAATCATGATAGCTTTGGTAATGCTGTTGATAGGAATCGTAATGGCTTCATCACCACGTCCAGACAATATTGGAGCCCTTAGTGGAATTTTTGTATGGGGATCTCTCATAGTAAGTGAGCGACTCTGTCTCAAAATCGTACATTCCATTTCCTGTCTGGAGAATACAAAAAAATATCTTCAGTCATTGTCAAATTTTTCATCGATATTCATTGAGACATTTGCTATTTAAATAATAATGGCTTTCAGTTTGTATTGACTTCTATGTGATTCAAATTCAACTTTTACTTTAGTCTTAAAGTAAAAATACAGTGCGTATAGAAAGTCACCACCCCCTTTCAAAATGTGCATTTTTCATTGCCTTACAGTCTGATATGAAAACGCATAAAATCTGACTTTTTATGGCTTCATTTACACAAAAAAAAACATATTTAAAAAAACTCTGAAAATGTATTTAACAATAAAATACCCTATTATACATTCAAACATTGTGTACTTTTTATTTCTCCTTCTACATAAGCCAGTTTTGTATATTCTGGAAAAAGCATTTTATAGAGAACATCGCTCCATTTGTGACGTACACCAGAAAAATCTCTTTGTTTTTTCTCAGTTTGTGATTGCTGGCTCTCTCACTGTTGCAGCTGACAACCACCTGAACAAATGTCGGGTTAGTATGAATTATTTTTTCATACTATTTCTTTGGCTTTTGATTTAAAGTTATACTTCAATACTCTCACACAGTCTCTTGTGTTTTTCTCGGACAAAGAAAGATGTACGTTGGATGTTGCCTGTGAGTTAACATTTAAAGACTTTTTAGACGGACATCATGGAGAATCCCTGAATCGTAATATATAAAAATGTCCAGAACATATCTGCAGTAATAGTAGAAAGATAGTGTTTCGCAACATTTATTCAACAGAAATAATTTTGGGGGAATCCAAAAGCGCACCCTAAAATGCAGATATTCTATTTGTCAAAAAAAGCCATAATAGCTTATTTTGTCAAATGGAAAAACTGGACACTCTCCAGAAACCTATGAATTAGCCATGGCAGAGGGGGAATGCAAATTCTCTGGCAAATTCTGTAATTTCCTAGTTGCTTAAACTCTACACAGTTCACTCAATTTCTGTTCAAGTGAGAAACCAAGCTCTGAATAAAGCTCTGAGGTCGAAATTAAGGTTCACCTAGAGGAGCTTTGAGCCAGGTAAGACAGAGACCCAATTCTCTTTGCACAATAGTCATTTATTATACTTGCAAGCTGAGAGACACATTAATACAAGACCAATGAAATGTCTGGGGCACAGCTCCGCAGCATTCCTCTAAATAGCCATAAGGGCATGTCTAGGTCTTCCATACAGAAACACAGAAATCATCAGAATGTTTGTCCAGTTCAGGCTAGTTCCAACAAGTTCCTTTTCATCAGTCTACACCCTGTTGTTTATGAGCAAGATTGGGCGGCACCTCGCATCTGTAGGAACTGTTAGCTACAGTCCCTTCCTGTCCTGGGAATTGAGCAGAACAGCAAGTGCTTATGTTTAATAACAATAACTTCAGTTTAATTACAGTCACTTCAGTTTAATAATAAGAATAAGAATCACATGACCTAACGTAACACATGTACTGTTACGTGTCCTTGTAGCAGTAGTTCAGCAAATGTCCATAAAAGAAATCATTGTTCCGTTTACATTTCTTTTTATATTTTTTAACATGTAATATAAATCCCAAAATATTGTTTTCACCGCTTTTGTATGCTGGTCGACCAAAAGTAGAGTGGAGAGATGGTTTGAATACAAAATTGTGCTTCCGCAAAGAAAAAGAATTTGACATATTGACCCTGTAATATGACATTCTATTTTTCAAAAATGTTTAATCACTAATATTCCCATGTCTTCTCTCTGTTCTCTTTTAGGTGCAAGGCTCTCTGGGAATGAATGTTGTTGCTGCAATTATGTCTTTCGTGGGCATCATTCTGTATTCTATGGACACTGGGGGTATCCTGCTGTACTACTACTGTGATTATCAAGGCAATCAATACAATAATCCAGGCATTTTCTCCTCAAACTGTCCATCTTATTGGGTATATATACAATTGTTATATTTCTTTTTCTTTTCATTGCTCAAGAGATATTTGCGCATCAATAAATTGGTAATTATCATGAGTTTATGTAGTTCACTAATCTCTCTCTCTATGTCTGTCTATAGACCAGATCTGAAGGAATTTCTGGTGTTTTGGTTATTTTGTCGCTGCTGGAGTTTATAGTGTCCATCTGTGTTTCGTCCTTCGGCTGCAAAGCTGTCTGTCAGTGCTGCGAGTGCTGTCAGTGCTGCCACACACCTGAGGTGAGATCTGTATAATACAAACCTGCATGTCAGTTTCTTTGGAGCCAATCTCCCTACAGTCAGGCTGTTATTGGCTTCTCAAACTTTCAGCCTCTGCACAAATGACCCCTGACTGTTAACAAAAGCATAAATGTGTCCAATAATAATGTCAGCGTTGCCTTTTTGTATTGTCCTCCGGACATTCCTGGCAAAATAATTTTTTTGCTTTAAAATTGCTGTTACATGTTTTCAGACGTGTACAGACGCTATGTAAAGTCTTTTTTACATGTATTTTTATTCAATTTCTGTCGCCAACTGCGCTTAGTTACAGTACACTCGAGAGACAGGTTGCGTTCCTACTAAAGGTGAAAACAGACATGAATTTCTCTGCCTTTCCCTGACTTCAGCGAGCGATTAATCTGAGTATTTGGTTGGGTTATCTTTAGTGCAGCCATCTGATATTCCTGTTTCTTGGAAGAGCTGAAGGCTTCCTGTAGTCCTTATTCTGGTCCTCTGCCTTAGAAGACATCCGCTGGGCTCAGTTGGCTCTCAAGCATTGAAGGGAGCCCTTCAGGCGTAAATACTGTTTGCCTGCTCAACAGGTTCAGTGTACAGTGTATTACAACATCAGGTGCATTAACATGTCTTGCCTGAGCTATGAGTCAGTGAAAAGTCACTAAAACCCTAATTAACTAAGTGTTCCCTTTCATTCGGTCTCTCTGTATGACGCTATGGGAAGTTCACATTTTCATGTGCACAATCTTTCCACCTACTCCAGGGTTTTTCCATGAGAACATCACTTCAATTTATTTTCTGAGTTTGTGGACGGCCCCAGTAAGACCTGCCTTTCAGCTAGGCGTGTGGTGGAGGCTTATTCTAGGGGCTGGATGTCAGTGGGAAGGCGAAGCTGCTTCACAGCATTGTCCGGTAAAACACATCAAACATGGGGAAAGGGCTTTGGTCCAGCCTCACTGCCCTCTCTGCAAGCTCAATGTGGTAGCGCCCCCAAGTGGCAGGACCTAGGAGGTGCCGCTGTCTCGCTATTGATGCCAAAACTTAACTCCCAAAGTAAAAAAAAATATTTTATAATCAACTCGAAATTGGAAATGTGTTCCATTAGCATGGGCCTGGTTGCCTGTGTCAACGAATGACGTCAGGAAATTGCCACCACGACGACATGGGCTTAGAATTGGCAGTTCACAGTAAGCCTCATATTTTCATCATTTATTTTATCCGGTCTTTTTTACAAATGGACTCAACATGGATGTGTCTGTCTTTTAGCAGGTAATCATTGTTGGAGAACAAATGCTGGTTCCCCAAGTTGGCGTGGTGACTCCAAACCCTGCGTATGTCCTTCCCAGATGTGAGGTATGACATAGTTCCTGGTTGTTTTGGAGGGTGGACATTAAATAGGTTGCTCAAAATAAAACCAATGTCCTGACCAGGGATGGGGTCAAATCCAGGCCATTCAGGAAGTTCATTGCTCTTCCAGTTCCAATTCACATCAATGCTCTTAAGTGAAGATGTTTAGTGTGGTTAACTTTTTGACTGGAACAAATAACTTGCCTGGAAAAGGAATCAACACATCGTAATGCCAATAAAACCTAGTACCAAAATGGGACATTGGTTCTTTTCACATTTCATTATTCATTTATCTCATAAGGAATTTTAGAATCACTTCCAATAAGGTCTTTGCTTAATTTAGGCTTACCCCAGCTCTGGGTTTTGACAACCGTGTAAATCTCCTCAGGACAAGGGGATGTTTGTCAACATATTTGCATCAGTTCACACTACCAATAAATATTTGCTCAATATAGTCAAAGATATTGATAAATGTCACCTTTTCCGATAGATATTTCCTATAATCAGAGGTGAACCTACACAGAACACAGACCTTATTTCAAGCAGATATAAACATTCCCTATGGAAGAAATGAATGGTGTAATAACGCAAAGAACTTCTTTTCAAGTTTGGTTGCAAAGTTTTATAGGGATTATGACTCATACTATTTCAGTCAATAGGCACAGGCCAAGTCCTAGACGAAAGAATAATTTAATCACCTTTACACCGACACTGGAAGAAGCATCAACCTTTCAGCAGGTCAAGAAAGTTTTTGCTCAAATTAGTGTAATATGGTAAGAATGTCTAGCCATGATCTGTCACATCTTGACACAGTCTTGATGCAAATTTTGGAAAGTAAAATGGAAGATTTTATGTACTGATTTGATGATTATATACATCCTGCCATAAGAGGGCACTGTTGCCCTTAGAAAAGGGGTGGCCATTATACCTTGCGTTTTTCACCTGGGTTTTGGTTTGTAATCAAGTGGAAGATTACTACAAGTGTCACACTCTCCCATGTGTGTTTTTATTAATACAGCTACGAAAATAACAGAAGACATTAAATCATCCTGACGGGCAAAGCTCTTAGAGGGTTACCCAAGACTCACACATTTAATCAGGGATTGACTCAGGACTGTTAATTAAATTTTTTCCACTTTGACATTGTTGGAAATATATATATTTATATTACTAACACTTTGTAAAACAACAAACTGTCCTGTATTTCTCTACAGACTGTGAACTACCCAAAGGAACCTGAGAGAGAGAGTATGGATACAGGGTTTCAACAGTACAACCCGCCTCCACAATACACGGCCGTCTTCCCCTGAAAAACAGACCTCACATGGCTATTTTTCATGTTGAAGTCATGTTTTAGTCTTTTCCTACTAAACAAAATCAACTTTAATTCTAGGCCTGTTTTAGCAATTAAATGAATTTAGCTCGTAATCTAGACCTGTTTTTAATACATTGAATCATGTTTTATTCTTTTAAATTCATTGCGAGGCCCGCGGGCCAAAGATGGTCCCTGGTGGCAGTTTGTGTAGCATTTGATGTGCCCACCATTGCATTAAGGGTTGCATTGTTTTGTCTTGTGTCATCCCTCAAACTGATGTCTTATCAAAGTGTGTCTAAACCTACATTTCCTACTAAACAAAATTTTGTATTAAGTATTAAGTTTTATTCTAAGCCTGTGTTGTCTATTAAATTCATTTAAGTTAAAACCTAGGCCTCTTTTCAAATACATTTAATCCTGTTTTTGTCTAGGCCTATGCTTCCTATTAACCAAAATGGTGTGTAAATTTACAGCTGTCTTTTCTATTAAACAAAATCATCTTATCTATGCTTCTAGAATCAGTGTATCTTGAATTCATTCCAGGATTTAGTGTTTCATATCTGCTTGTAGTTAGTTGAGGGGTTTGTGTATGGCGTCACATCAGTCTCAAAACTAACGCACACGCACTTGCCACTTCGAGAAGAATAAATTGAGTCGAGAGAGCAGAAACACAAGCTGTGTATTCAGAGGACCAAACCCGCGCACATGACGGTGCCACTTCAAGAAGAAAGAAATTCAGTCGCAAGAGCAGAAAGTAATGTTGAGAGAGAAGAAACACAAGCCGCGTGAGCGAAGGACCAGTCACGCAAGAGTATAAACATTGTGAGAGCACAGACATCGTGGTGTGGAATTTGTCTAATTTCTCAAAATTCACCCTCGAACCAGTACATTGTACCTCAAATATGATTGGTAAACTTATTGCTTAATCACATGTCTTCTTTTTGTTACAGTGCCGTTGAGTGGCTAATTTAAAAGCCCGGGACCTATACAACGTGACCGAGCTATCATTGAGCATTAGTGCAATATAGTGATGGGAATTTCGAGTCTGTTTAGTGATCCGGCTCACTTGTACCAGTTCATTTAAAAGAGATGGTTCATTTTGGCTCTCAAAATGGCTCTTCGTTCAGTATATACAGGTGCTGGTCATATAATTAGAATATCATCAAAAAGTTGATTTATTTCAGTAATTCCATTCAAAAAGTGAAACTTGTATAATGTATACATTCATTCCACACAGACTGATATATTTCAAGTGTTTATTTGTTTTAATTTTGATGATTATAACTGACAACTAATGAAAACCCCAAATCAGTATCTCAGAAAATTA
>JACXGI010009631.1:0-29811 GCA_016801175.1 Esox masquinongy
GATGTGGCATGTAAACATGAACCATTGATCTGGCAGGGGAGAAGTGGCAGGGAGTTGTATAAATCTGCGTGCTGATGAGGTGACTGGGGACAGGTGTGTGATTTGGTGATTGGTGACAGGTGTGTGATTTGGTGTGCACTGAGACTCAGGGGCGCGGGCGCCCTCTGCTGCGCGCTCGCGGAGGCGGGGACGTGACAGAATCCCATAAGAAATAAAATACATGTGTTTTGCCTGCTCACTCATGTTTTCTTTACAAATGGTACATATATTACCAATTCTCCAAGGGTATGCAAACTTTTGAGCACAACTGTATGTTGCCTTATAGTCACTGTGGTAGTTATTGTTGTCGTTTTGTAGAATTTGGCCCAGAGGTAGCATATAAAGATTGAACAGAAGCAGTCCTGAGAACTGATCCCTGGAGAACTCAGCATGTCATAGCCACCCTATCAGATTCATGATTGCCAATGGTGACAAAGTAACTCCAGCCATCTAGATAAGATCTGAACCAATCAAGGCCTATCCCGGAGAGTCCTACCCAATTTTCCAGCCTGTCTAGAAGTAGACTATGGTCTACAGTGTCAAATGCAGCACTGAGATCCAATAGAACCAGATTTGTTCTTTTATCCGAATCAGTATTCAGCCGTATATCATTTAAAACTCTTTTCAGAGCCGTTTCAGTACTGTGGTGAGGTCAAAAGCCTGACTGAAATTGGTCTAAGAGACCGCTTGAGTTCACAAAATTGCTGAGTTGATTGAAGACAACCTTCTCAATGACCTTGGCTATAAAAGGGATATTTGATACAGGTCTATAGTTGTTCAGTATAGATGCATCCAGTGTTCTCTTTTTTAATAGAGGCTTAATGGCAGCTGTTTTTAGAGACATTGGGAAAATACCTGATTGCAGAGAGCCATTAACTATTTGCTGTAGATCCATTGTTATAGCATTAAAAATAGTTTTAATAGAGTCAGATGGCAGTGTGCCGAGACAACAAGCTTTAAGATGTTGAAATGTTTCTTCTAGGGATTTTTGATAAATTGTATTAAATTGCAACATAATGACCAATTTATGTCTTGGGGGTCTAATAGTCCGTCTAAGACTTTTCACTAATTTTTTCACTAAAGAAACATGCAAATTCATTACATTTCACAGTGGACATGAGTTCTGATGTTATCTGCATTATTGGGTTTGTAAGCTTGTCGACCATGGCAAATAGAGTGCGGGTATTGTTGATATTCTTGTTGATCATTCCCGATAAATGTTGCTGTCTGGCCCTGCGTAACTCAGAGTTGAAGCTACAAAGGCTTTGTTTATAGACGTCATAGTGGATTTGAAGTTAAGTTTTCCTCCACATACCTTACGCATTCTTACATTCTCTTTTCAGGGTGCTTACCATCATGGTGGTTCTCCATGGTGTTTTCTGTTTGCTCATAGTTTTCGTACCGGTGCAACACAATCCATGACATTCAATATTTTGGCATTAAAATGATCCAGGAGTACATCAACTGACTCAGCACTTATTTTTGGAGAGATAGCAATGGCCTCCATTAACTGAGCATTGGTACTGTCATTAATGTACCTTTTCTTAACAGAAACAGAGTTTACTTGAACATCCAGGGTGATCAGTGATTAAAAAAAACACAGAAATGATCAGATCTGGTTATCAGACTGGCAGCTGGAATGGTCAGGTATCGTCTTGATCTGCAACACAACCAGGAGGACTTTGGACAGGGGCAGCAATGAGTCTTTCCAGCCTGGCGCTCGGGAGGTGTGGGCCAAGACCTCATGTCCTCCTAAGTTTGAACAGAGCAGGAGAAAAGGTAACTTTAGAGAGTGCATTTCTTAGATTTACAAGGATTTACAGTGGAGACGGACAACTGACCCTACTCCCCTGTCTGAGACAGGGGGGGTCCAATGACGCTGTAGCCCTAGACAGGGCGCAAGAGGCAGGAAGTCAATTCACCCACATTGCCAAGCATCAACCCAAGGGACACCAACCAACTGCAACCACCCTGAAATGAGGGCCGAGTTTGTCAGCAGAGTTCACCCTAAATTCACAGTGGGCGCAATGGAGAGACAACAGGCCAGTGACTCTGCACTCGAATGGCATTGGAGAGAGGGCATTCTAGTGGCGATGAGAGCCCACCTGGCAAGACAGCAAGGGTGGACAGTATCAAGCCTTTCCGTTCACCTTCACACCCCTGGGCCAGACAGCACTAAATTATAGACCATGCTGAAGAGATGAGTCTTTAGTAGACACCTGAAAGTTTGCACTGAGTCTGCATTTCTAACCTTAATTGGCAAATCATTCCACAGTAGTGGAGCTCTATGAGAGAAAGCCCTGCCTCCAGCTGCTTGCTTAGAAATTCTAGGTACAATTAGAAGGCCTGCATCTTGCAATCTTAGGTTACGTGTAGATATGTATGGCTGGATCATTTCAGCCAGGAAAGTAGGAGCAACTCCATGTATTGTCTTATAAGTTAACAATAAAACCTTAATATCAGCCCCTAACCTTAATACTGTAAGAAGCCAGTGTAAAGAGGCTAGTACTGGTAATGTATCCAAATGTTTTAGTACTAGTTAGGATTCTAGCAGTCGTGTTCAGCACTAATTGAAGTTTATTTATTCCCCTAAGAAAGATCAAAACTCACTTTTCCTTTGTTAAACATTCAGGTTGGAGGTTCAATTATAATTTGGATTGACTGAGAGCATTGTGTTTGTTCAAAAATAAAATAAATCTTGAGGAATAAGATTTGCCTAATAATTGTGCACGCAGTGTATAGTGAAAACAATAGTGGGCCCAAAACTGAGCCCTGAGGAACACCAAAACATACCTTTGATTTGTCAGAGGACATGCCATCCACACAAAAGAACTGATATCTTACAGATATATAAGATTTAAACCAGGCTAGAACGTGTCCGCGTAGCCCAATGTGGGTTTTCAGTCTCTCTAAGAGAAGGGAGTGATCAATAGTGTCAAAGCAGCACTAAGATCACGAAGCAACAGAACGGATGCGGGACCTTTGTCGGAGGCCATTAGAAGGTAATTTGTTGCCTTCACAAGTGCAGTCTCAGTACTATGATGGGGTCTGAAACCGGACTGGAGCATTTCATAAATGTTATTTGTCTTCAAGAAGGCATTCCATTGTTGAATTTTGAGAGGGGATTTTTGAGAGGAACGGCTGGTTCGATGTTGGCCTATAATTGTTTTATATGTCTGGATCCAGATTAGATTTTTTCAGAAGAGGCTTAACTTCCACTTTTTTTAGTGAGTTTGGTACACATCCAGAGGAAAGGGAGCAAATTATTATTTTCAGCATTGGCTGACCTAGCACAGGAACTAGCTCCTTAACTAGTTATTAAGGATGGACTGGCAGATCCCAACTGTCATGATTATAATGAGTGAGTCATGATTCAGAAGAGGTCTTCTTTACCTGTCTAGTGGAAATGTCTTAGTTTGAGGTCAAAATACTGAGGTCAAAATACTGAGGTCAAACTAATGATGTCATAATAGGAGTTGCACTTGTGTTCATAAACAGAATGTACACTAGGGTTTTCAGGTTCACTTGCATGTTAACTTTGAATGTTGATGTTGTATCAGGGCCTTATTGAGGCCCATGGAGTAAAGCATGTGTCTCACACCTTTAATTGGTGTTTAATCCTGAGGGAGCTGGCCAGTATTATGTCAGAGCCTTGCTTCCAGATGATGACAGAATCCTCGGGTGAGGGAAATTGCTAAAACAAGTCAAACTAACATCATTAAAGTGTTGTTACCTTACCCAATGGAGATGATACAGTCACAGAGCAAATTTGAGTTGTGCTGATGTAATATGCTCTGTGAGAATCATGCAGAACACAGGCTCAATTACAGTGTAGTGGATGTGTGTGTGTGTGTGTGTGTGTGTGTGTGTGTGTGTGTGCGTGCATGTGTGCGTGCGTGCGTGCGTGCATGGATGAGTATGTTTTCGGTGTTTTATTTTGAAATAAAAAAATGTTGATTTAAGTGTAGTGCAGTAGTACAATACAGCATGATGAAAGCTAATATACCTTTTCTCTGTATCAGTAGGGCTGAAGGGCAGGCTAGGTTGGAACACCAACATTTTCTTGTGTGTGTGTGTGTGTGTGATTCATGTATTTGTAAACATGGAGGTTCCAGATCTACCCACGATTTGTTATCTCATCCAATCCATTTTGTTATGCCCTGGCCAAATTATGGCCAAAAATGTTGTCTGTCCTGATGGTTCTTGTGGGTTTTACACAAGCGAACGATCCACACACCGTTTTTATGTTTCAACTACATCAAGTATAGAGGAATTCAGTTTGGGGTTTTGCATTTCAATGGAATTGCTGGGTTGTAATGGACATGGTTTTTGTTTGGTGTCTTAGGATAGCTAACTGCCGCTAGCCTTTGGAGCCTCCTACAGTACATTCAAAATATTTGATTGGTTTGATGCGAGGAAATCTATCACTAGTTCCCAAATAGATACCAACATATTATCCCCTTTTTATTCTCTTCCTGAGAACTTCCACAGGCTTTCAGAAAAGAATAAGAGAAGGTTGGGTTACCTGAGGTTGTGGATAATGGTCCGAACAAGGCACTAGAATCACCCAATACATTTAAATTTCCAGTCTCTTCTAACACACTCACTTATTTATCCAGCCTCTGCTACAGTATTACTTTATCACCGGCTCTTTACACTTATGTTGACTATGTAAATCTTCTTCATCCAAAGACAAAACTGGAAATGCAGGTTGGTGCAACACCAGGAAAGCGGCACCCTCTAATTCTGGGCACTGAAATTGATTTTTAACTGATTATGAAGCTGGATAGGGAGCCATCTTGGCCCAAATCCTTTTTAGCAAAGGTAGAAACACTGACAGCTTTTGCCATTTTAAGAGTCAACAGGATAGTAACTAGTGAGAGTTAAGGATAAATTACAGAGTTCCATCCTGGTCAGTTGGAAGCAATAGCCATTTAAGCACTGCAATTCAAAGATTCCATCATCAGCAGGCACGTGCACAGATAAACCCAGAGAGTGGCTTGGTCCCCTGCCCATTCCCCCTCAGACATTTGGCCCCCTCAGACGAGTGCTTCAAAACTGTTGTTGTTTGCTCCTTGGGGTTTCAGGCTGGGTGTTTTGTAAAATCACTTTGTGACAACTTCTGATGTAAAAAGGGCTTTATAAATAAATTTGATTGATTGATCTGCATGACATGCGTCATCCAGTCAGACAGGTATTTTCCGTTTATGTAATGCGCATCACTCGAGCAAATGGGCATGCATCATCCGCTTTTCATCACACCTAGATAGCACAGGGCCCACAAGATATTGTAATTCAGTCCCTCCTTCAGGGAACCAGAGTTATAGCCATAATTCAGAAGTTACCTTTCATTTTCTCATTTTGGTGTGACACATTCGATTAAGTCCCAAGCCAGCCTTGAACCAGGTGGTCCATGGTAGCCTACCCACAGGAACCCATCTTGCCCACAAGGTCCCCTAGGTTGACACAATTTTGGCTGTGCACAGGCCAAGGTAAATTTCACCACCATGATGAACAGAAGACAGCTTGTTATTAGGCTACAACAATTTGAGTCTGCAGTTACTAGGCCTTGCTACTATTGGCTGTTGTACATTGGCTTTCCTTTCTTAGCAGACGGTGCCATGCTGCTGTCATTGTAAAGTTAGCTGGCAAGATCTAACAAAATGACACTGTTTGGTTGACCCTAAAAGTGCATTATGGAATCATAAAACAAATGGAGATGTTTATCACTTCAATGTTAACATAATAATTATCTTAAAGAGTTTACAGCAAATCAGTGGGTGCTGGACAAGGAAGAAGCCACAGACGAGTAGTAAGGCACAAATTGTCGGTAGTACCCCGCCAACACCCAAAAATGCACGTACCGGGCCCTTCGATATGAGCCGTGGAAAGTTCCTCACAGCTGCAGTGGGTCTGGGCTAGGGGCAGACCAAACCCCCGGCCAATGAGGTGCTTCAGGTTCTTAGCCGCAGACAGCCCTAGACGGCACTTCCGGGGGTTAGCGGTCAGTCCGGCTATTCTAAGCTCCTCCAGGACCTTCTGTCGGCAGGTTTGTTGTTCCTCCCAGCTCTCCGCTTGGTCCATGATGCCGTCCAGGTAGGTGGATGCGTATGCCGTATGGCAAAGGCCCCATGGAGACCAAAGGGCAAGACTCTGGACTGTTAATGACTGCTGGGGTACCCCTTTGTCAGATCACGGGCGGTGATACCCCTTTGTCAGATCAAGTACCCCTTTGTCAGATCACGGGCCATGACACCCCTTTGTCAGATCAAGTACCCCTTTGTCAGATCACGGGCGGTGATATATTGTGCCCCGCCTAGCAACTCTTCTAATGGGAAGTCGTTCAGCCTCTGGAAGTCGTTCCTGAACCGGAGAGAGACGTCAGGTTTTGGCAACCACCACTATGGGACTGGACCATGGACATTTGGGATTCCTGTCCCTCATGTTCAGGTCCATTTCTCAACCTCCTCTTCCTCGGTTTGGTGGCAGGCCTCTGGAAGGACCACAACCCCCCGGCTTTGTGTGGGTGCAATGTTGGGTGACGTGGGTCGCAGGTCAACTAGAACATGTCTAAAACGGGTCCACCAGCTTCTTCCAAGGTGCAATGACCGGAACAGGTGGCTCCTCCCAAAGTTTCCCGGAGGTTGATGTGGTACACCTGCTCCTCGTGGTGCCGCTCCTGCTTCCGGGCCCGGTAGTTCGCTGGCCCCGTGCACTCAACTCTGTTGCAGGGCCTCTGTCAGGAACATGCATGCAGACCTTGTCCCCTGGCTGGAACTCACGGAGGAGGGGGGAATGGTTGTAGGACCCCTGCTAGTGGTGCAGGGCATTTGCCAATGTGCAATCGGGAGGACCCGGTCCACCCTTTCGCTCATGTCCTGTCCAGGCTCGGTAACAGAGATGTGGGGAGGTGATTGTTGCTCCCAGGCCTATTTTGCTACATCGAGTAACCCTCTGGAGGTGCGCAGGTGCTGCATCTGGTGGGGCCAGCAGAGGTCCTTCATCAGCCTGGAAAGGCAGCGCAAGCCCAAGTGATATGCCCAGACATCACCCAAAACCTTCATCCTTTTTCCCATTTACAACATTTGTAGTCTGTGAACAAGATATTACCCTTATTATATTTCCGCATGAAAATATGTATGCAATTTCATTAAGGATAAAGGGCTGGCTAGGTGGATACAAAAAACATCCAATCCTGTTTTTGAATGACACGTTTTCATAGATTTGTTTGTCTGACTGTTCTTTGTTTGCTCTCTTTTGTATTTGTGTTTGTGTATGATGTTGTATGTTTGTGTAAGTATGCACAGACAGTTTCGGAAACGAGAGTGTCAGTCAGAGCAGGAATAAAAAGGCAGAGCTCAGAATTTGTCAGAAGGCACAGACTGTTCCCAAATGTGTGTGTGGAGACACATTAAGGAGGTAACTGCTGTCAGTGAGGTATAAAAAGAGAGGCAGAGCTCAGAGTTTGTCAGAAGGCTGACCTGATAGGGTCACACACAGGACCAAGCAGGAGGACCTCAGCATTTTACCCTTTATTACAAATGGAGGAACATGAAGATGCTCAATATTGTTTTCAAGACAGAAACTCTTCTTGCAAAAGGACTTCACTATCAGTGTCTTTTTACATAACACTCTACATATTTTTTTCAATGATTTCAGCTGTTACAATATTTTTGAACCTACTGGTGATCATCTCCATCTCTTATTTCAAGCATCTCCACACTGCAACTAACCTGCTCATCCTCTCTCTGGCTGTGTCAGATCTCCTGGTGGGACTCATTGTGATTCCATCAATGACTGTAGCAATAATGGAACCATGCTGGGTTTTTGGAGAATATTTCTGTGCATTGCTTCTCTACACAAGTTTTTTATGTGAATCTTCATCTCTTGGCAACTTGGTCTTGATATCTATTGACCGCTATGTTGCTGTGTGTGATCCCTTAATGTACCACAAGAAAATAACAATAACAAAAATTAAGTGTTGGATATTGATGACCTGGTGTTGTTGTATTATATATGATGCTGTTGTTATAAAACTATATGTAAATATACAGGTACCTAGTAGATGTTTTGAGGAGTGTTATTCAACAGACACAGTTTCCTTGGTTAGTTTGATGGACCTAGTAATTTCATTGATTGTTCCATGTTCTATTATTATTACACTTTATTTGAAAATATTTGTGGTGGCCAGATCACAGGCCAGACAGGTATTTTCGAAAAGGACAGCATCTGTGTTTGGTCATAAAACTGTACAAGCAAATAAGTCAGAAAGAAAAGCAGCAAAAACTCTAGGTATTGTGGTTTTCAACTATCTAATATTTTGGAATCCATTCGTTTATATTTATTTCTTTACAAATTACAATTTAACATCCTTTATCATCAGCAATTTACCACTTTTGAGTTCCTTTGTTAATCCAATCATTTATGCTTTCTTTTATCCATGGTTCAAAATGACAGCCAAACATATTTTATCTCTCAAGTTAAGATCTTAGTAATATATTGTTTCTGTTTTGTCAAATAGTTCAACAGACATTAGTTTAATATAGTTATGATGTAATATAATTGTCTGACATAACTATCTCAGCAACCTCTTATCATAGATAAATGTTGATATAGAATGATTTGAATAGATTAGATTAGAATGCTGGGCATATTCCAACATTGTGTGTTAGTTCTATAATATATAACGCTAAACAAGGCCGTAATTACAACATATATTGGGGGGGACAATATTCAAATTTGCTCCAAATTTTATCCCCATAATATATTGAAATATAAATTATAAATAAAGCAAAAATGCGCCGACAGGCAACCATGCACTGCCGTCCAAAAATAATCATTAGCAAATGTAAACATAATCATAACTAAACTTAACAAATTATTAAGTTTAGCCGTTAATATTATTATTATTAGGTTTTACCGTTATTATTACTACCGGTTCTAGTTTTACGGTTTAATGAAGTTCTGCTTGTGGTTTGTCCAAGTGCTGTTGCCATACCCCAGTTGGTCGACTGTTGTTGGTAGGTACAATCAATGTCAAACATTCTACTGTCTCTTTATTTCATTAGCCTACTAGGCCTACTTTCAAATGTTTTAAAAAATTGGAAAACTAGAATGTAATATGAGTGTTAGATAGGATAGGATTGTGATAGTTTTAGCGTCAACACGTCATTTTTTGCTGGAAAAGTAATTGTGGAAATAACGAATAGTTTGCTAAAAGCTAACAGTAATTGCATGGAGTGTAAACAAAAACTTTTGGTTAAAACGGGCTGATTTGCGCGTGCTAATCAAACCATCACTAAAGTTATCTATCATAGCTAAGTTACCTGGAAATGTAATTAGCCACACATTCACCCAGTGAGCAACTATAGTGCTTATGTGCGTATTCAACTAACGTTAATGTCTTAATAATGATTTTGTTAGATATGTCAGAAAGCCCACGTGAAGTCTGAATAAAGAGTCAGTCATGTTGCGCTTCATGTGTAATTTATGCAGACAGTAGTCGTTTTCATTGATTGTATATTCATATAGTATACTGGATAGCTGTATTTGCTTATGATAAATAGCGTTATTAGTGGGTTTTTTTTATTGAAGTGCAAGCAGTTTTATTAGTCAGCTTTCATTCACAGTGAGTGACATCATGAGCTAGAGGAAGGGTGGCAGTGACATGAGTTTTTTGGGCAGCCTCAGAAAATAAAAGTAAGCTGAAAGCAGTGAGAAAGTCAGTGTCAGTCAGATGTTTGATATAATAACCATTGCCATTCAGATCAGAAATGGTTAGTAATCCATTCCTGAACATCATGGCAATGAACACCACTTGTTTCCTGATATTTCTTTCATGTTAACTCTGGTGCGTTCAGAGTAAAGAGAGAGAGAGCATGAGGATGCCAACAGGGCAGGGCGAGCAGGTGACATTGTGAGTAAGAGAAGGAGCCAATATTAATGACCAATCTGATATCGCCACATTGGTGTTCTTCCTACGACATCATAATTAATGTTGGCACAACTGAGGTTAGGCTTAGGCACAGGTACCACTGAGGTAAGGTTTAGGCACAGGTGTCTCTGAGGTTAGGGTTTGGTCAAAGGGTGGGGGGCAGGGGAATATTCTCTCTTTGGACTGGGGTAACCAACTAACTACAGTTGCAATGATGGTCCTGGAGCAACATTAATTATGATGTTGTAGGAACAAAAACATGGTGATATCAGATTGTGTAAATATTCATGGTTAAGAGTTATAAATATTTGAAACATTTTTGAATGTTTTTCTGGGGGGGGACCCCCAGACCCCCAACTGATTTTGTCCCCCCCCAATGTTGACTCTAAATGCAATCGAAGTGTTGTAAATGTACATTCTGAGGATGTTATGAATCGGTTGATAAGTTATTTAACACCACTCTGTAGTGGACATTATTGCAAACTGTGTCTGGATCCATACAGGCAGCTCAATTCTGATCTTTATTTCTTCAACTCATTCATTTGTTGGCTTATCAGCTATGAAAAATTGATTGGTCGGAAGTCCAAGTAATGGGATTACAGTATATTTCTCATCTGAACTGTATCAATACCCAGCCTTTTCATCATATGAGTCCAACTAGACACATTCTATCTCCATCCTGACCTCATGCCTCTCATGTTTTATAAATAAACAAACGTGCAAATAAATATAATCTTTAGTCAACCCAAAAGTGTTAGAAAAATATAATTCTACATATCAGGAAACAGAGGCTAACAATGGTTTCAGTGGTAAATAGTCGATGGTAACATTAAACTATATGCAATTATGGACAATGTATAATGATGTTTACAAATAAACAATTGAAAAGGCATTTACAGTTGGTTCATTGTTTATGTATCAATACATCCGCATTTGTACATTGATAAACTGCAGCAGGTATTCCCTGATGTCTTAATAACTACGGTGTAGTAGTTTCTCAGAAAGTCATAGCAAATGGCATTTCAAAATATTGACTAACGGTTAGCAAAATATTTTGGCAGTTCATTATTAAGGACTGTTAATTAATAATGAATTAATACATAACAATACATTTTTGAGTTTAATCAACCCCCATTATAGTTGAGCTGTGTTTTAGTGATAAGTATGTTAACTATTTTAGTGTTATATTGATATTACAGTGCAAAAACACACTGCTCAAAAAAATTAAGGGGACACGTAATCATCACAGCATAACACCAAGTCAATTCAACTTCAGGGATATCAATCTGTCCAGTTAGGTAGCATAAACGATTGTGTATCAATTTCACCTGTTTCGGTGCAAATGAAAGTGACAGCAGGTGGACTGGAGAGGCAACAGCAAGACAACCCCCAAAAGGGGAATGTTTTTGCAGGTGGTGGCCACAGACAGTTGCTCTCTCCTTATCCTTCCTGACTGATTCTTCTCTAGTTTTAAATTTTGCTAGTGCCCTTGTCACTACTGCTAACATGAGGCGGTACCTGCAGCCAATTCAGGTTGCACAGGTAGCCCAGCTCCTTCAGGATGGCACATCCATACGTGCCATCGCAAGAAGGTTGGCTTTGTCTCCCAGCACAGTCTCAAGAGTATGCAGAAGATACGAGGAGACGGGCTGTTACACGAGAAGAGCTGGACTGTGCCGTAGAAGGGCATCAACCCAGCAGCAGGACCTGTATCTGCTCCTTTGTGCGAGGAGGAACAGGAGGAGCACTGCCAGAGCCCTACAAAATGACCTCCAGAAGGCTACTGGTGTCCATGTTTCTGACCCAAACTGTCAGAAACAGACTCAATGAGGGTGGCATGAGGGCCCGACGTCCTCTAGTGGGACCTGTGCTCACAGCCCAGCACTGTGCAGCTCAATTGGCATGGGTCAGAGAACACCAGAATTGGCAGGTCCTCTGTTGGCACCTCATTCTCTTCACAGATGAGAGGAGGTTCACACTGAGGACATGTGACAGATCTGTAAGAGTCTGGAGACGCGGTGGTGAACGTTATGCTGCCTGCAACATCATCCAGCATGACCCGTTTGGCGGTGGGTCTGGGGAGCATATACTTGGAGGGTCGCACAGACCTCCACATGCTAGCCAACGGTGCCCTGACTGCTGTTAGGTCCTGGGATAAAATCCTCAGACCCACTGTCAGACCATACGCTGGTGCAGTGGGCCTTGTGTTCCTCCTGCTTGTGATGGTGCAAGTGTAACAAGTGTGTAAATGTGAGGCAAAAAGGGAACAGAAACAAAATGGACAATAGCAATCAATCAGTCTTTATTTAGCCTTTTTGAAAGGTATAACAAAACACACCAACACGGCGATGACAGGCAAATAATAATCTGTGAGGTGTGGTGTGTGAACAACAGAATATAAACACAACTAAACAATGATTGGAAACAGCTGCGTCCTCGCATACGCTACTGCCATCACTGTCCTGCCGGAGAGAAAGGGGAGCCGCGTTGCCACTTAGAGCAGACGAGACACTGCTCAGGACAATGCCCGGCCTCATGTGGCCAGAGTGTGCAGGCAGTTCCTGGATGACACAAAGTCAATATGGATACAATCAGTCTGGGGTTACTCACTGCCACTGATCACCACCAAAAATATTCCATAATGTCAAAGTTGTAAATTTCTAAATGAATTACAAATACAAAACAGAAATCAATTGATATTTGAATGAGCTGTGGTGAAACCACGTCATTTAATTAGTTGAATGGAGTCTACCTGTGTGGAATTAAGGTGTTTGACATGATTTCAGGTCAAATACCAGTTTTTCTGAGAGATCCAATGGTTGTTGAGTACAATTCCTGACAAAAACTACGATGACAAAGGAACATTCAAAGTGAATCTGGAAAACGGTTCCCTTTAAGCACAAATCAGGGAAATTATATAAGAACATTTCCAAGGCACTGAATATTCCCCGGAGCATAGCAATGTCCATTATTAAGAAATTGAGATAATCTGGCTGTGAATCCATCTAGAGCAGGCACTCCTCAAAAACTGAGTGTCCGGTCAAGAGGGTAACTAGTCATGGAGGCCCCATAAAGGCCACTTGTGTGAAGATGTATGCACCTAGCCCCTGAGTGGCTGTTAAGGGTTGGGCACATAGATCAATGTCGCAAGGTAGATTTTTTGGCCGTAGCGGAGCATTTCAGCATTGCAGTTACCCAGCAAGCCTTCAAGGCGGAGCTGGGGCCTGTGGTACTGGATGCCTTGTTAGAGCAGGATGTGTTACTGCGGCCACCTAAGTCTGTTCCTGCTCCTCTTTCTGCTGATGCCCCTGTTGCCGGTCACCCCTCTGATTCCGTGTGGGACACAGGTGGTAGAGTGGAGCAGGCGGGGACTGGTTCTATGGATGCAGCTGCAGAGGAAGATGTTGACATGGAAACCAAAGCCCCAGCCACGCTGCCTTGTTTCGAACCAGTTCCACCACCCGGTTCACCACGGTTGACTGCCGAAAGTGCCCGTGCTAAAGTCTGCATAGTCAGGCTACAGATGAGGGCGTAGGCAAGGGAACAGCGAGCTTGATTCGATCATGAGTTGGCTAGCCGTAGATTATGGCGCGTTCCAGCTGTACTGAGAAGTCGGAATTTCCAAGTTCCAAGTTGGAAAGTTTCAACCTGAACGCCCCCTCAAGTCAGAATTTCAACTCAGAAAGTCGTAAGAACCCCACTACCTCCGACTTCGTAATCAAAGATGGCAGCACCTTGTATCAGCAGTAAGTGAAAGCTGTAGTTCATACTGTTTATTTTTGCAATTCTGTATATTTGTGTCTCATTAAAATTGTTGTACACTTAGTACTGTCCAACTACTGCCTATGGACATGCTACGGTGATAGTATGCATGAAATTCAGCGTAATGTGTTTTTTATCAACTGGTGTTGCTAACAGTGACTAACCTGGCTAGTTGTTTGGCTGACAGAGCAAACCCACCACCCTGTGAATTAGAAGAAAAAAAAAATTAAAAGTAATTTTTGAAGTAGGGTGAGATCAGCAAAAGTGTGACACATTTGTTAGATTTGCCTTAAAGCGCTGTTATAGAATTGGCGGAAAACCAGTTTAGGTTCTGTTACTTTCAAAATGGTAGTTTTGACTGACTTTTGAACATGTAAAGGTACTGTTTGTTCAAATATATGTATATATAACCCTGCATTTCCTTGTGAATTGACTGTGTTTCTAACTCATCTCTGTGCAATTTCACCATCTGTTCTGCTACTTGGCCATTTCAACATCCATGTCGACTCTGCTGACTGCAAAACCACAACGGACCTCCTGGACATTCTTCAATATTACCCAACACGTAGATTTCCCAACCCACAGAAAAGGACACACACTGGACCTGGTCTGCACCTCTGGCATCACCATCAACAACCTGTCCAGCAGTGACCTCACAATCTCCGACCATCTGGCTATTACCCTGGACAGAGACATACGTCCAGAACTCCGCTGCCCGCATGCTCACCTCCACACGTCATCAAGATCACATCATCCCTGTTGGATCACAACCTCCTTTAGCTCCCGGTCAAATATAGGATTCATTTTAAAATACTGCTCACCACCTAAACCTGGCCCCTCCCTACCTCTCCAACCTCCTCGTCCGCCACACCCCTACCCGATGCCTCAGGTCTGTGGACACAACCACTCTTAAAACCACCAGGACCAAACTCCAGACCTGGGGAGACAGGGCCTTTTTGGCTACTGCACCCCAAATCTGGAACGCTCTCCCCAACCACATCCGTCAGGCAAACACCCTGCCGTCCTTCAAACAGGCCCTCAAAACCCACCTCTTCAAACTTGCATACAGCAGTTAAACTCCTTCCCTTCTTCCCTTCCCTCCATCTCATGAGTCCCAGTTTTTTATTAACCACCAATTGTTTATTTATTGTACTGTTTATTTCTACCGATTAAAGTGATTTTACCATCTATTCTCACCCTGTGAAGTGCTTTGAGTACATAGAAAAATGCTATATAAGTTAAAAGGATGATTATAGTTATTATTATTAACACTCCTGATCGAAAACGCCAATACCGTGTCTGCCACATTAACATGTTGAAAGGATATCATTCATGGTCTGCCCCTCTACAGGTAGATATAGTAGCTAAGCCTGCAGGGCCCACTGTCTTTCCTGTTGCCTCCACTGCTGTGGGTGGTAACGTAGATGTTAATGACGACGAGGATGGTTTGGTGTTGCCAAATGCTTCTCCACAGAGTGCCAGGCTGTGGGTGGTATCGTAGATGTTAATGACGACGAGGACGGTTTGGTGTTGCCAGATTCTTCTCCACAGAGGGCCAGGCTGTGGGTGGTATCGTAGATGTTGATGACGACGAGGACGGTTTGGTGTTGCCAGATGCTTCTCCACAGAGTGCGAGGCTGTGTAACAGTGAAATGTTATTGACTCCTCCATCACATTTGACACATTTGACTGATGAACAAAGAAATGGTGTCGTGGGCTTGATTAACAACGTTCCTTCTCTGATTAACGACGTTCCTTCTCTGATTAACGAGGTTCCTTCTCTGATTAACGAGGTTCCTTCTCTGATTAACGAAGTTCCTTCTCTGACTAACGACGTTCCTTCTCTGATTAACGATGTTCCTTCGCTGATTAACGATGTTCCTTCCCTGATTAACGACGTTCCTTCTCTGATTAACGATGTTCCTCCTCTGATCAACGATGTTCCTTCTCTGATTAACGACGTTCCTTCTCTGATTAACGATGTTCCTTCTCGGATTAACGATTTTCCTTCTCGGATTAACAGTGTTCCTTCTCTGTTTATCGATGTTCCTTCTCTGTTTAATGATGTTCCTTCTCGGATTAACAATGTTCCTTCTCGGATTAACAATGTTCCTTCTCGGATTAACAATTTTCCTTCTCTGTTTATCGATGTTCCTTCACGCACTATGGTGATGGAACATGACATTAATGTGGGTGAGGCTGTTCCTATTAAACAGCATGCATAGAGGGTCAACTCTACTAAGAGAGCACTTTTAAAACCAAAGGTATCTTATCTGATTAGTAACAATCTACCCAGTTCCATTCCCAGGGAGTTCACCATGAATTTTAGTGCCAAAACCAGGTGGCACAGCCTGTTTGTGTACAGACTACCGAAAAGTTAATTTGGTGACAGTTCCTGATTCATACCCATTGCCTCAATTAGACGATGATATTGATGATAGTGTATGTGTGCGCCAAAGAGAAAGTTTGCATTGACAATGGCTCTGCTTTCACTACATAGTTTTTTGCCTATAATTGTTTTTATTTTTGTTCATGCTGCACTGTCACTCATACAGTATGATCAAAAAGCACTTTTGGATATTTGTTCACCATTGAACACAGACTTTTACACTGCTCTCTGGAGCGACTGCTGCAATTCTTTTGTTCTGCCGCCAACCTGTTTACCAATACGCTGATGGAAGAGAAAGAAGAGGGGCAAACGTGCTGGTGTCCTATGCAGATCTTGGACAAGATACTGCAATCCGGCATTACCGAGCATTCTCCTTGCAAATGTTCAATCCCTGGACAATAAAATGGACGAACTACACGCACGGATTAACTTCCAACAGGACATTACAGACTGTTGTGTGCTAGCGTTTGTGGAAACATGGCTGGATCTTACCATACCAGACTTGGACGTCACCCCTGCTGGCTTTTCGATCTACTGGCAGGACAGAATGTTGGAGTCAGGTAAAAGTAAGTGCGGAGAGGTCTGCATTATGGTTAACTCTCGCTGGGGCACAGATGTTGAAGTGCTATCCACACACTGTTCACCAGACCTGGAGCTACAGTCTGTAAAGATACGGCCCTTCTACCTTCCGTGGGGATTCAGCTCAGCTATTATCACAGCAGTCTATATACTCCTGCAGGCGGATAAAACGTGCCCACAGGAAGACCTATATGGAGGAATAAATGGATTAGAGGACGCCCACCCTGAGGCAGCTGATATTGTTGTTGGTGATTTTAATAGAGCAGATATGAGGAAAGTTTTACCAAAATACTACCAGCACATTACCTTTCCTACCCGGGGCGATCAGACTCTTGACCATTGTTATTCACAGATATGAATGGTTACAAAACCCCTCCCCCGCCCTTTCGTTCGGGAAGGCAGATCACACTTCAATTCACCTAAAACCTAAAACAGGAAAAAACGGTTTCTCAGACGGTTCAACGCTGGAATGAGGGATCCATTACCGCTCTATAAGACTGCTTTGAAACAACGGACTGGCAGATGTTCTGTGATGCAGCCGATGGGAACATTGATGAATACACAGACTCTGTCTCAAAAATATATCTCTAAATGCATCAACGATGTCATCGCGAGTGTCAATGTCAGGACTTTCCCCAACCAAAAGCCCTGGGTAAATGGTAATGTCTGTGTTAAGTTTAGAACAAGGTCCTCCACCTTTAGCTCTGGGGACCTGGAAGCTTTGAGGAGATCCAGATATGACTTACGGAAGGCTATCTGGGATGGAAAAAGAGAATATAGGGTTAAGTTGGAGTCTAGCTACCACAGCTCTGACTCCAGACCCATGTTGGGAGGACTGCGACACATCACAGAATACAAAGGGAGAAATAGCAATGATGCTCCGTCCGCCACCTCACTCGCTGTTGAGCTCAACCCCTTTTATGCACGGTTTGAGGCGACCAACACAATTCCTTCAATTCCTTCAGTGACGCAAATACACTCAGTCCCTAACCACTGCTGACGTGAAGAGAGTTTTTAAACAAGGAACCCTCGGATGTCACTATGGCCAGATGGCATTCCAGGTTGTGTTCTCAGGGGATGCGCTGACCATCTAGCAGAGGTTTTCACCTCCATGTTTAACCTCTCCCTGTCCCTGTCTGTAGTCCCCTCCTGCTTCAAACAGACCACCATCGTCCCTGTACCGAAGAAACCTTCCATCACCTGCCTGAACCACTACCGCTCTGTAGCACTGACCTCCACCATCATGAAGTGCTTCGAGCGACTGGTCAGAACTCACACCTGCTCCACCCTTCCTGACGTCTTGGACCCCATGTTGATTTGCACACCGCTCCAATAGATGCCGCGTGGCCACACACAGCTCCAACATCATCCTCAAATTTGCGGACGACACTACCATCCTGTGTCTCATCTCCAACAACGATGAGACCGCTTACAGAGAGGAGGTAGGGGACCTGGCTACATGGTGCCAGGACAACAACCTATCTCTCAGCATCTACAAGATTAAGGAGATGATCGTGGACCTCAGGAGGCGGCAGACGGGGAGGTCGTGCCCCCATAGACATCGATGGAGCTGAAGTGGAGAGAGTCTCCGAATTCAAGTTTCTCAGTGTGTTCATCAAAGATGACCTCACTTGGTCCAGACAAGCAAACTCAGCAGTGCAAAAGGGCCAAAATCTACTATACTTCCGGAGGAGACTCAAGAAATGTGACATTTCTGTAAAAATCTCACCAATTACTACATGCGCACCATTGAGAGCATCCTCTCAGGCTGCATTACTGCTCCACTGCAGACTGCAAGTTCCTCCAGAGGGTGGTAAAGTCTGTGGAGCGTATCATCAGCTGCCATCTCCCCTCCTTGCAAGGCATCTACCATACACGATGCCTGAGGAAAGCACAGAACATTATCAAAAATCACAGCCACACAGGCTATGGACTGTTCACACTGCTGCCCTATGGTAGAAGCTACCAGAGCATTGGGGCACGCACTTCCACAAACAGTTTTTGCTGGACCACGTAAGCGGAGCCGGCCAAGAAGAGCGAATGTATCTTACTGAGTGAGTGAGTTAGTGACTGACTGAGTGACTGACTGACTAATTACCCCTTGTTAAATAGCGTAGTGGTTAGAGACGCAGACAACAAAGCCAGGGGTCCTGTGTTTGAGCCACGTCACAGTCACAACAAATTATGCATTAGGATTTGTTCAGGATAGACAAAAACTTTGCTGGCTACAACCTTCAGTAGCTACGTTATAGTAAACCTAAAATAAAACTATTTACGGTTATATTGTGACTATTTCTGGTGGATTTTCGAAGTATGCATCCCTGCATGGTTTTTGGGGTAACATAGGCTAGATCACAACCCTTTGGGCAGTAAAAGAGACTGGGTTTCCATGATTCTGTCGTCTCTTCACTTGACGAAAAAGTCAGTTATCCTCACCTATATTGATAGTTATTGTATCAATGTCATTCATGAATGAAAGAAAAACTAACGTTGTTGTGATATGAAATGAATTGGCATTGGCAGTGTATAGTTCATCTTCAGTCTTGCTAGCAATAGCTCAATTTTTATGACTATTCCAGTTAGTGAATTAGTAGATACTAGTAAGCCTATTACTGGCTAATAAGCTGTTAAAACGGCCAGTGGCAAAAGCCATACAGTTCATAGATATAGCTCATAGTTCATAGCTATTTGTGGTGGAGGTAAACATAATAAGAAATGTTAGTCAGTTTAGTTAAAAAAAAAAGTTCAAAAGGTTTATTTGTCATTTCCAATAACACGTTACGTCAATGAAATGCTCGGTTTTCCTACTCCCGACAGTGCAGTTAAAAGTTAAAAAGAAACAGTAATTATAATTTAAAAAAATAAGATAACACAATCTATCATTAATAAAACAATACGAAAACACACATCAATAATAATAACTATACTATACAACCGTAGTGCAATGTAAAAGTGGCAGGTGTGCATGATATAAGTGACAGATGTGCATGATATAAAGTGACAGGTGTGCATGGACTATGGATGGAAGGGAAGAGGGGTTCCCGAGCTGAGCAGCCTTACAGCCTGTGGAAAGAAGCTGTCACGTAGCCTGTTTGTTTTGGACTGAATACTCCTGTGCTTGGTAAACAGTCCATGGCATGGGTGGCTGGGATCTGTGATGATCCGTTTGCTCCTCCTCCTGCACCTCTCTGTGTAGAGATCTTGCAGGGATGGCAGGTCAGACCTTGTGATGTGCTCTGCTGTTTTAATCACCCTCTGAAGTGCTTTGCGGTCGAGGGCGGTGCAGCTGCCATACCAGGCGGTGACACAGCCGGTCAGGATACTCTCGATAGTGCATCTGTAGAAGTTGGTGAGTATCCTTGAATCCATGCCAAATCTCCTTAATAGGCGTAGAAAGAAGAGCCGTTACCTGGCCTCCTTCACCACAACGTTAGAGTGATGAGACCAGGTCAAGTCATCACTGATGTTGACCCCGAGGAACCTGATGTTGTGAACTCTCTTTAACACAAAGCTTAATGGTGTCTAGCCAAATATTCAAATTTGGTGATGTTAATGCATGACAAAATGATCTATTGTCGAGAGGCTATACCGACAATCAGCAAACGTATAGCTCCGTGGCATAGTAGTTGAAGACACAGCCTCTCATGTGGGAGACCCTGGTCTGAATCCTGTGAGGGGAACAACATTCATCACTTCTAATTTCGGGCCGGCTGAACTATGCTTCTCTGGTTTCCCTCAGGCCATAAGGCTCCTCGACCAGTAACACTGATCCATGATCATACTGATCACACACCACATTTCCAGATGCCCTTTCAGGTACTTTTAATGGGCATTAGAATATTCCCTTGCATGTACCATTCATAAGCATATTACACTGAAATGTATCTATAATACTCAATGCTTCTACCATACTGTTCATACTCCCCATCCTAATCTTTCAAATATTGCTGCTAGTTTATATTTTCATGTATATTACTGTCATAGCTATAATACTCAATACTACTACCAATATTGCTGCTAGTTTATATTTTCATGTATATTACTGTCATACCTATAATACTCAATACTACTACCAATATTGCTGCTAGTTTATATTTTCATGTATATTACTGTCATACCTATAATACTCAATACTACAACCAATATTGCTGCTAGTTTATATTTTCATGTATATTACTGTCATACCTATAATACTCATTACTACTACCAATATTGCTGCTAGTTTATATTTTCATGTATATTACTGTCATTCCTATAATACTCAATACTACTACCAATATTGCTGCTAGTTTACAGTACTCTTTTTAAACTGCTGCTATGTACAGTGTTATATATCATTTTGCTTTTTCTTCTTGCTATATTTTTGCTGTGTATACATTTTTCTCCTTAAATTCTCACTGTGTTGTAGTGAGCTATACTATCATTCATAAGCTTACTACACTCATATGTATCTATAATATTCAATAACTCTACCAATTGCTGCTAGTTTACATTGTTATGTATATTACCGCCATACTTGCCATATCTAAATGGTCAATAATACTACCCAGATTGCTGTTAGTTTACAGTACTCTTTATTTAAACTGCTGCTAGTGTACAGTGTTATGTATATTTTCGCTTTATTTTATTATTATTTATTTGTCTGGCCAGATTTTTGCTTATATATTCTTCTCCATAACTCTCACTAGGTAGTTGTCGGGTGCCATGTCATAAGAATTTCATCATGCGGGATGATGTTCGGTGCATTTGACAAATAAACCTTATAACCATGTGTGTATGTATGCACAGACAGATTCTGAAAAAGGACTGTCAGTCAGGGCAGGAATAATAGGAATAAAAATGGCAGAGATCAGAATTTGTCAGAAGGCACAGGCTGTTCCCAAATGTGTGTGTGGAGACATTAAGGAGGTGACTGCTGTCAGCGAGGTATAAAAAGAGAGGAAGAGCTCAGAGTTTGTCAGAAGACTGACCTGACAGGGTCACACACAGGACCAAGCAGGAGGACCTCAGCATTTTACCCTTTATTACAAATGGAGGAACATGAAGATGCTCGATATTGTTTTCAAGACAGAAACTCTTCTTGCAAAAGGACTTCAATATCAGCATATTTTTCCATAACACTCTACGCATTTTTCTCATTGATTTCAGCGGTTACAGTTTTTTTGAACCTACTGGTGATCATCTCCATCTCTTATTTCAAGCATCTCCACACTCCAACCAACCTGCTCATCCTCTCTCTGGCTGTGTCAGATCTCCTGGTGGGACTCATTGTGATACCATCAATGACTGTAGCGATAATGGAACCATGCTGGGTTCTTGGGAAATATTTCTGTCCATTGCTCCTCTACACCACTTTTTTATGTGTTTCTTTATCTCTGGGTAATTTGGTCTTGATATCTATTGACCGTTATGTTGCTGTGTGTGATCCATTGATGTACAACTTGACGATAACAACAACAAGAATTATGTGTTGTATATTCATTACCTGGTTTTGTTGTGTCATATATGACAGTGTTCTCATAAATATCTATGTAAATATACAGGTACCCAGTAGGTGTTTCGAAGAGTGTTATTCACTTGAAGGACATTTCTGGGTTAATATGATGGACCTTGTAATTTCAATGATTTTTCCTTGTTCCATTATTATAACACTTTATTTTAGAATATTTGTGGTGGCCAGAACACAGGCCAGACAGGTATATTCAAAAAACTCTGTGTCTAGTGTTAAAACTGTAAAGGCAAGTAAGTCTGAGAGAAAAGCAGCAAAAACTCTAGGTATTGTTGTTTTCAACTATCTACTTTTTTGGAATCCATTGATTTGTATTTTTTTAATTTTTTCAAGTTACAAATTAGCATCATTTCTCATCAGCTTTCTTCCACTTGTTAATTCCTTTATTAATCCAATAATTTATGCTATATTTTATCCATGGTTTAAATTGACTATAAAACGCATATTTACTGTAAATACAAGGCATTTGTAGCTAATTCACATTACTACATTTTCATCCGTAAATTAAAAAAAAAAATTGTATTGCTGTTGCAATGGCTTCTTCCATTACACAATTCGCTGACATTACTTATCACAGTTACATGTTGTCATCACAGACACATGAATTGTTCATGCAGAATGATCTCTCTGGTTTGAATTGGAATGATTTGAAGAAGGTAGAAGAAGGCATTATATTGTTTAGTAAAACAACATTAATTCCTAAATGTTGGGGTAGTTCCATAAATGTAATTATATATTTGCAAATGTACATATAAAGGATGGTATAAATCTTTTCATATTCTGTTAAAGATCCCCCTCTAGTGATTGAATTACTACAGTGTGACTGTTATTTTTGGAGGGGTTCTTCCCACTAAATGGCCTTTTCAGTCAGTCAAATGTGTTTCATCAAGCCTTTTTTACATCCGCAGTTTGCACAAATTGCCTAAAGGTATACCAGTATAAAGCCCAAAGAGCAATCAACAACAACAAACTAATAGACACTGGATAGGAATAACTCTCTAGAAGGTTCGGAACCTAGGAAGAAACCTAGAGAGGAGCCAGACTCTGAGGAGTGGTCAGTCCTCTTCTGACATGTGCCGGGTGAAGATTATAAGAGCACATGACCTTTCAAGGCCTCATTGTTCATCAGTGTAAAAGGTGTCTTTTGCCAGTCAGACAGCTGTGCAAAAGTTCTGATGTGACAATATGTAATGTGATTGGTTATAAGACCAGGTATTGGAGAAATTTCAGAATTGGCCTGCCTCTGCAAATGCGTTGAGTGCTGTTAACAACCAGCTACATGACATCAGATTGTGAATGACCCCACCTCACCCCCGACCACCGGCCTGTATATCATATGAAGACAACTGGACCAATTACAATCAATTACAACTGAATGTTGACATTTTGTTAGACAGGTCACATTTTTAAAATGTATGTATATGTATACTTGCAAAAGAAATGTAGTACATTTGAAATGTACAGTACTGCATGCTATCAGATAACATGTATGTAGGACTTAGGTTTATAGTAGAGTTGACAGCAGAATGTTCTGTTATGCAGTTATGAGTGACATATAATAATGTTTGGTTATTGGGTATTCACGGTTTCCTCATTGTGTATTAACAAAGTTCCCGTGTGAGTATGATATTAATAAGCTACAGTAGGCATCAATCATGAGATCATTCATAAGGTTCTTGTAAACCACTAACTAATAATCAGTTAAGTGTACACCTTGTATGATAAAGACTACATCTTGGGTCTTTTGGTACGACACATTATGAGCACTCACAATTATGTAATATCAGTGGAAAAACAATATTTGCACTAAAGCTTAATTTATTAAATTGTGATGCATGCAAAACTGCCATAACAAGGTTTACACCAAAGCTTAGGTAATGTATTTACAGCTCCGGAAAAAATTAAGAGACCACTGCACCATTTTCTTTCCTTTCCAAAAAAGTTGAAAAGGAAAGTTTTGAGTGAGGAACAGAAGCATTCAATTTGCAGTGGTCTCTTCATTTTAACCCTTCTGTTCCTCACTCAAAACCTTCCTTTTCGACTTTTTTGGAAAGGAAAGAAAAAGGTGCAGTGGTCTCTTAGTTTTTTCCAGAGCTGCGTATCATTCATCCAGTTCTCACACAACTCTTAAGAAATGTGGCAACATTTCCCTGTAAGGGTCATACGGTGATACTTAGGGAAAGCAGTGCTAGGTCGTTATACACTACGGTTTATTAATATGACCATGTGAAAAATATCTGCCAGGTGCCCCTGAGTGGTGCTGCGGTAAAGTCAATGCTTCACAGTTAGCAGAGACTGAGAAAATGTACCCTTTCCTCTCATCTTTAATTAGATTAAATGTAACCGTAAGACTGAAGGACAAGCTAGGTCTGCACGGCAACATCCAGTTATGTCATTCATTACATCATGTTTTCACAAATAATTTATCTGACCAATTCTACATCTCTGTGTATGTGGGGGCAAGAGGAAAGAGTTTCTGAGAGGGGAGTGCCTGTCAGGCGGTCAGGGATGAAATGAGAGGCAGAGCTCAGAGATGGTCAGAAGGCTGACCTGTAGCGCACCTGGGAACGCAAACGGAGGGCGGAAGGAGGCAATGTAGTTGGCAGAAGGTCGTGCCTCCATGAGTTACCTTACGTGTGGATTGGCTGATGGAACACACAATGTGTCTGTATTGGGCGTTTTGCTGTGTAAACTATTACAAGCCTGTGGAATGCTGTGCTGTGTTAAAGAGAAATAGCCTAGGGGGTTGCTGTGTGAAACTGTCTTCATCTGTACCCTAGGTACCGCCTGTAACCATGATTGTGGGGTTGTTCACAGGCTCGCGGCCGAATCCAAGTGCCGCGAGAGTGATCCAAAAGGGGTTTTCCGTATAATGAGTTGGCCTACCAGAACCTCATGTTGTGAATGTATACTGTGAATAACCTTTCTTTATTTGAAGTGTGTTAAACTGTGGATTCTGTCTGTGTGTTTCCTGGGGATCAATCCAAACCAGGTGTCGGTGACAATAACGTAATCGCAAATGGGTTTTCTATTGATCAATTAGTCAAGAAAAATGATAAACTTGGATTAGCAAACACAATGCGCCATTGGAACTGCTGCTAATGGGTCTCTGTACGCCTATGTAGATACTGCATTTAATATCTGCCATTTCCAGCTACAATAGACATCTTCAACATTAACAATGTCTACCCTGTATTTCCTATCAATTTGATGTTTATTTAATGGACAGAAATTTAGCTTTTCTTTAAAAAAACAAGGACATTTCTAAGTGATTTCTAATGTGTATACTCATGAAGTGAAAACTTAGTTTGACATTAATGTGCACTACGCAAGTTTTTACGCCACCTATCAGCAGTGAGTTGAATATCAGTTCTACAATTGCACAGGATCTGACACTATCATTACTGACTACGAGCAATGCTGACCGGTCTTAACCAGTGTCACCTCCCAACTGTTGATGCTGGAGCAATGAACACAGCCATTCGTTTTAGATGGGGTGGAAATTGATGGGCCCTTTCCATAACTACGGAACACAGAATAAAGTAAATAAACAGCTAAACCAATCAAAACGTCATCTGGGCTATGTATTTCATTAGATGCATTGCCATATTTCAGAGACTCAATGATGGCTGGCTTGCGAACATGAAACCATAATCGTGCTAGCTAGCGCTAGCTGGAACAATTATATGCGCGTTTTGACCAGTTTGCACAAGGCTAAATCTAGTTAAAAGGCAATGTAATTGTTTCTTCCAAACTATAGTGGCCTATACATTAGGTTTGGTCAAACAACCCACAATGCATGTTATTTTTTCTTTATCTTCTGCAGAGAACACCAAGTTGCAACATTATTTTCCAGCAGGAAATGGAATCAATGAATGTCTGCTCAGAAACATAACTAAGCTAGCTAAAGTTAGCTTATCATTTCGACCAATGACTTTGGTGAAACCTTCCTAAAACGTATGTGGGCCATTCTGTGGAATCAGTGCTATTTGCATGTTTTAACTTTTCAAAATGAAACTTCATCTTTTTTTCAGCACTGTGTTTAATAATACACAGGTTTACCTATTCAAAATGTGTTAAGGTCAATCTCAGGCAAGTTTATTTATTTTTTACAAGGTTTCTTAACGTAAGATAGTTGCATTTTTCTCAGTCCTGTTACCAAAACTCTTACAACTTTTTAAATATCAACTAAAGGTTATGCCAACTAGTTTCTTTGTTTTTCCCTTAGGTAAGAGGGTATTTTTTAAGGAAATTTCTGGAACTTATGTACTTTTTAGAATTGTCTGTGTTTCTATTGCCTGGTTTGTAACTCTGGTCTTTGTTTGTTTGTGACACATCTAAATTATATCAGTGGATCATTGGGTCCTCTGACCATCTGTTAATCTGCCTAAACCAATAAGGGTATCTGTCCTTTGTTCTTCAGGAATGTGGCTGGTTGTCATTTACGATGTTCCCCTATCCGCTTGGGGGAAGTAGGGGCAATTTGCCCTTTTGTGTAAAACCTATATGTTGTTGACATAAGACAGCTGTGCAGTATCTTACTACACCCCATTTTACTGTATAAGTACTAAGGATTGTTCTGTGTTACTTTAGAGTTGCCTCACAGTTTATTCTGTAAGCTTTATGACTCTTCTCTGCTTGCATGTAAATAAAATCCACTAATTGTGTCTAGAGAATATTGTCTCTGTACCTGCTTCCATTAAGAATTCTTATTGAATTCTTAATGGACTCTTAATCCATTAAGAATTCTTTATTGATGGAATTACCATAACAATTTTACAGAAATAATTGGTTACATGTTCAAAAAATTCATACATCTGTTGTTAAAAAGTCACAACATATGCAGGCGAAATGTTTTTTTGTTTTTTTTAACACCAAGCCATTTTTTCATTTTAAGGGATACCCCAATTTTTTAATAAAAAACTATTAAGTAACAGGAATGAGCACTGAGTAACGGGAATGAGTGCTTGTGTGTGTGAGAATGACTGGATGTCACACAGCTTCCTTCAAATAAACAAAAATGAAACAGAGGTCATTATGTTTGGCAAAAAAGACCTTAGTCTAAATAACAACATAAATGCTTTAACAATTGTGTGTGCATGCTTCTGCAAGAGTGTGCGTATGGAGTGTGTGCTTGTGTGCTTCTTACCTAAATAGTTCCTGCATAGTGTGGAGCTGTGCTTTGGGTCATTGTCCTGTTGTAGGAGGAAACTGGCTCCAATCAAGCGCCATCCTCAGAGTATGCCGTTACAAAATGGAGTGATAGCCTTCCTTCTTCAAGATCCCTTTCACTCTGTACAAAAGTCCCACCTTACTACCACCAAAGGACCCCCAGACCATCACATTGCCTCCACCATGCTTGACACATGGCATCAAGCACTCCTCCAGCATCTTTTCATTTTGTCTGCATCTCACAAATGTTGTTCCTTGTCATCCGAACACCTCAAACCTTTGATTTGTCTGTTCATAACACCTTTTCCAATGTTCCTCAGTCCAGTGTCTTTGTACTTTTGTCCATCTTAATCTTTGCTTTTTATTGGCCAGTCTGAGATATGGCTTTTTTCTTGGTAACTCTGCCTAAAATAATTCCAGAGTTGCCTCTGCACTGTTGACATTGTGACTGGTGTTTTGAGGGTACTATTTAATGAAGCTGCCAGTTAAGGACCGGCGAGGTGTCTGTTACTCAAACTAGACACTAATGTTTTTGTCCGCTTGCTCAGTTGTGCACCAGGGCTTCCCACTCCTCTTTCTATTCTGTTTAGAGCCAGTTTGTGCTGTTCTGCGAAGGGAGTAGTACACAGCATTGTACGAGATCTTCAGTTTTTTGGAAATTTCTTGCATGGAATAGCCTTAATTTTTTAGAGAATAGACTGATGAGTTTCAGAAGAAAGTTCTTTGTTTCTGGCCATTTTGAGCCTTTAATTGAACTCACAATTGCTCATTCCCAAGCTCAGGACCCTGGGGCTTAACACCTCCCTTTGCAACTGGACCCTGGACTTCCTGACGAACAGAACCCAGGTGGTGAGAATGGGCAACTTCACCTCCTCTGCACTGACCCTGAGCATCGGAGCCCCTCAGGGCTGCATGCTCAGTCCCCTTCTGTACTCCCTGTTCACGCATGACTGTGTGGCCACACACAGCTCCAATGTCATCCTTAAGTTTGTTGCCGACATCACCATCCTGGGTCTGGTTTCCAACAATGATGAGATTGAATACAGAGAGGAGGTAAGTGACTTGGCAACATGGTGCCAGTACAACAACCTCTGTCTCAACGCAAGCCTAAGGAAATTATCATGGATTTCAGGAAGTGGCAGTGGCAAGTTCCTCGGTGTGTTCATCAAAGATGACCTCACCTTGTCCAGGCAAGCAAACTCGGCGGTAAAAACTGCCCAAAAGCACCTATACTTCCTGAGTAAACTTAAGAAGTTTGGCATGTCCGCACCAACTTTTACAGGTGCACCATTGAGAGCTTCCTCTCAGGCTGCATTATTGCCTGGAACGGCAGCTGCTCCGCTGCAGATCGCAAGTCAGCGGAGTGCATCATCGGCTGCCATCTCCCTTCCGTGCAAGGCATCTACCATTCACAATGCTTTAGGAAAGCACGGAAAATCATAAAAGACTACAGCCACCCAGGCTATGGTCTGATCACACTGCTGCTGTCTGGTAGATATAACCGGAGCATCAGGACACATCCTTTCAGACTCAGGAAAAGTTTTTTTCCCCCAGGCCATAAGGCTTCTCAACTAGCAACATTGTTCTATTGATCACATAAACCCTTCATATGCTCTGGTCACTTTCTATGTATATCCAATGTACATTAGCACATTTTGGGTCCATTTATAGGCACTACTACACTTATATTTATAATAGGGGTCTGTACAGTTTTAAAACCAGACTGTGGCAGCCCCTGTCCCAGCTTTTTTGAAATGTGTTGCTGGCATCAAATTCAAAGTGGGCATATATTTTTCAAGAAACAATAACATTTCTCAGTTTCAACATTTGATGTGTTGTCTTTGTACTATTTTCTTTTGAATACAGGGTTTAAATTATTTGCACATCTTAGCATTCGATTTTTCATTACATTATACACACCGTCCCAACTTTATTGGAAACAGTGTTGTACAATAGCTAGGTTTTTTCTCGTAATGTATTAACACGAATGCGTGGAGTACTGCAAATCTGTACTTACAGTGAGGGAAAAAAATATTTGGTTCCCTGCTGATTTTGTACGTTTGCCCGCTGACAAAGAAATGATCAGTTTATAATTTTAATGGTAGGTTAACTTGAACAGTGAGAGACAGAATAACAACAAAAAAATCCAGAAAGATGCAGGTCAAATTTTTTTTTAAATTGATTTGCATTTTAATGAGTGAAATAAGTATTTGATCCCTCTCAATCAGAAAGATTTCTGGCTCCCAGGTGTCTTTTATACAGGTAACGAGCTGAGATTAGGAGCACACTCTTAAAGGGAGTGCTCCTAATATCAGCTTTTTACCTGTATAAAAGACATCTGTCCACAGAAGCAATCAATCAATCAGATTCCAACACTCCACCATGGCCAAAACCAAAGAGCTGTCCAAGGATGTCAGGGACAAGATT
>JACXGI010009632.1:0-29747 GCA_016801175.1 Esox masquinongy
TGGTCCCTGTCCCCTCCCAGTGAATTCTCTAGTTGTCTCTGAAGGACATCTGGAAATATAAATTAAATTATTTTTGAAATATAAATGACACATTTATTTGGACAAACTTACATGTAAAGGTTACGCATATAACACGCACAAAATAACTAACCAGTCTTGACATTATGTATTTTGTAAAAGCATTTTTTTTGGTCACACACGTGTGTGGATACGCAGCCGCACACATACACACACGCACCACACACACACACACACACACACACACTGCCCTTTTATATTTGGAGGACAGATGATGACATTCACTTAACGAGTGGACTGCCGCGACAACAAACACACTCAGTCGCAAGCTGCTCGTTCGAGAGACGCATGTGTGCAGAACACAGTCAGAGGACCTTGTTTGCTGTACAAAAACATTTACAAAATGTGTTACTAAGTGACACGGTGTGGTAATAACGCCCTAAAAGCCTGTCACTGAGCACCTGTGTACTAAAGTTATGGCTGCTAGCCACCTCTGCCCTGCGTTTTATAGTAATGGACTTAATAGGAAGTCACTTTGATGCATTAAACACCATGAATTAATAGAAAGATTCATCAGGATGCTGTGACCCGGGTGTGTTTGGCGGCGGCGGCGTCGAGTGCATTTACACAGAGTTGGGTGGCATTGTCGCGGCAGGTACGGCAGAGCCCGAGAACAGTGAGATGAGTGGCAGCCCTTTGGAATTCACACCGCCAGGGCAGATTGACTCACAAAAGCCCATTTATGGAAGCCGTCTTGTCAACCCATGGATGTGTGGCCTTACTGAGTCGGGGCCTCCAGCTTTGGCTGCAGAGGCAATGGTGATTTGTAGTAATTAAAACCCCAGAAAGTGTTCAGCTCAGCAGTCAGCTTGTGAAGGTGACCATTGTGAATTTATTTTTAGGAAAATATCCCTTTGACATGAATAAAAAGAAATTAAACTTAGGAAAAGGTTCATTGAATTTCTATATAGAAGGTTTATGGGATGCCATGTCTCTTCAGTACAGATCTTTTTTTTAATAGAGGGTCTTTGAACCCCCTGCTGAGTGAACCCTTCTTGGTTTTATGGAGAACCTGTTTTAATTCCCTGGTTGACATGTTTGGTCACCCTTTTGAATTTCAAACCCAAAATAGTTTAACAAAAAAGATTTTTCCTCAGGGACGGTCGAATAATGCTGATTGAGACGCTTTATTTGTGTTGATTGAATAAGATCCACAACATATGAGTTAAACATAAACATGTGATTAATATCAGTCCTGAAACGCCTTGTGCCCGAACCACTTGAGTCAATTCAGAATTCAAGTCCCCTCGCAGTCTTGATAATTGAATTTTTAATTAATTGATGTCTAGTAAATCAATGTATATGTGGGCATTAGGAAACCAATGTGAAAATAAGTTCACAGACTTGATTGGGCTTATTTGACCCTACATCCATACCCAGATGAAAATCCACTGGCCTGCAATAATCACATCAACCTTGTGACAATGTACCAAAAATCTAATGTTGGACTGCACCAGGCATTTCAAAGAAAAGTATTTCTGATCATACACTCAAGCGCAACAGCTGTGTTGCTAACAAGAAGGTTGAGCGATCCGTCCAAGCAAGCTAACCCCGTGGATGCTCTAAAAGAACATGAATATTTAATTAATAATTACTCATGTAATTTCTCCTCAGGAGTTATTATTCCTCTAACTGGTTGGTGAATTTAATTATTGGAAGCCTTTTTGTTTCTCCGTTCATCCCGCCTGTTACTGTCAGGATTGATGTAACATAAACTTCATTAAAAATTAAACCCAGAGTCTTAATTACCAGAGCTAGCCTGACTGAAGTTAGAATTAGCCAACTCAGTGATGTGCAAATGAGAGCATTATTTAAGAAACATGCTGGAAGTAGTTATGCTAATTCAGAGGGGGTTCACAGTGGTAGACCTTTTCACTGGCGGTTGCATATTCATTAAACGCACTATGCAAATTTAATGTAGCAGTCTTAGTAATGCCTTGTTAATTTATTCAGATTCATTGAGTAAGACTTGTAAAAAGTACCAATCTAATTAGCCCCATCTCCTTGGATCATGGATGGGAGGTGGCCATCAGATCACTGGGCTTTTAAACTGTGTGTCTGTGTTTGTGTGTGCGTGTGCGTGCGTGTGCGTGCGTGTGCGTGCGTGTGTGTGTTGGGCTGCATGGAGAGAAAGACTTTCAGAGAATAGCATGCATCACAATACAGAGGCGCTTTAAAGGGATATTATGGCACGTTCAAAGAGAAACACTTTAAATGGCGCCCGGCTTGTCCCCACGGGACTGTAGCGTCTGAGTGGGAGAATGACGGTGTCTCCGCCGAATGAAGTGAGTTGCTGAGTCCACAGTCTAATGGCTGGGATGGTCCTACCGAGACCAATATACGTCTTCAAGCAGCTGACTTAGTGCCGTGAAGGAGGACATGGGAGCATATTTAATATCAGCTCTGGCCGAACAGGCATCACTGCTGACCCAGTGGGGGGTCCCATCAGCGGGTGAACTAACAGCTCCCTGGGTGTGCCATGGAGAACCTCACTCGTAGATGGAGCTCTGTCCTCTTTCCCTGGGCCTCCCGCAGAGACCGTGAAGCCCAGCGCGTTTGGCCTGTTCGTAAAATCAATAGATCAAATTGATTTTCCCGTATCAAACGGGTAAACCTACATTACCTTCGTAATTCGTAGCAGGAGGACCGGATCCGGGGAGGGATAATGTTGTGTTTGATCCGCACACGCCCGCTAACAACCCCAACCCCTTTCATGTAAATGAGCCCGTGGTCTCGAGGGAGAGCTCAAAGATGTGATGAATTAAAACCACCATCTCTGCCCCCCCCCCATCCCCCGCCAGCCACGACAAGCTGCAGGCGGTGCGCTGAGCGCCTGACTGTGCGTCTGTGCTGTGCCCTATAAGGTCGTGTGGCTCCGTCTGAAGAGCCGGGCTGGTGGTGGTGACTGCTGGTGGAACAGCCTGGGTAGACGAAGACCTCTCCTACCACACAGGCACATCGCTTGGTCATTATCTTCTCCCCTTAGGTGAACATGGGATCAGTACAAAGCACAATCTCCAGGATTTCCTGCTGTTCAGAAGAGGTTGTTTGAATTAAGGGGACACAATTTGCCCATACCCTCGGCTGGTGAATCAATAGCTCGGTGTTTAAATCTACATTCTCCAGGCCCTCCCCTCAGATTACCCACAATATTGGTTTGGTCAGACAGAAATTACATATGATTCCCTTTGATCATTAGCAGGTTCTAAACACGAATGTATACAACAGGAGGAGGTTAAACTTCATTTACCCTGTCGTATGGACGTAAAGGACTGCAGCGGAAAACATCCTATGAAAAAACAACATATTTGTAGAAAATGTTTGGCATTGCACAATCTTGAGGCGTGTTTACATTAAAATATCTTGTTTATTAGTTTGTAATTAGCTTGGAAAACATCAAAAGCACGAGTAGACACACATACACATGATATCCCGCCTGCAGTTATGTGTAATGCACTTGCTTCTAGCTATTATGTAGATGTAGACTGGGTGTAAACACACAAACAAACATTTGTAGATGCTTTTCTGTAAACATGATTAATTTAATTCCATTATTTAGTTCACGAGAATAATTAAAAGATTTGAGCATTAGGTATTGTGGAAAGAAAGGCAAATCTGTAGCCCTCCATGGAAGACCACTGAAATATTTAACCGTAGCCTGTGACCTTAAAGTTGCCCTATGGGCCATTCTGGTTTAGACAAGGTATATCGAGCCAGCGAATGGGCCATTCTGGTTTAGACAAAGTATATCGAGCCAGCGAATGGGCCATTCTGGTTTAGACAAGGTATATCGAGCCTGCGAATGGGCCATTCTGGTTTAGACAAGGTTTTCCTCGGACTGCAACTCAACAAATAGTTGCCTCTTCTCCTCCTCTCAACGTCAGGACGTACAGGCCAGGTAACAATAACAGATAAACAATCATTTGTTTATCTGTTATTGTTTATCGCCTCCTTTCCCCTCTCCTCACCTCCTTGCCCTCCTCACCTCCCCACCCTCCTTCCCTTCTGTCCTCCTTCCCTCCCTGTCTCAGCTGCGGCCCGCCAGCCACACATTAGCCAGGTGAATTTATGGCATCGTTAGCTTTAAGTATTAATTCTGTTGGGACAGAGTTACTTTCACTTCTGGAGGCTAACACTGTAGTAGCATCCGATCTCTTGGACATTCCATTGGGGTTCTCTGAAAATGTCTTGCCACTATGTTACTCTTAAACATTGATTAATTTTTTATGTAATATAATGTGTTGTGGTTGTCTGTAACTGTTCTTTACTTTGTCATGTATTTTTCAATTTTATGTGGATCCTCTGTGTGCAATAGCTTATCAATAAATACTCCTTTCTGAGCTGCAGGAGCGTTGAGGTTCTTACCAGAGGTATTTTCCCCTACTGGGTCTGGATCCTGCTGGTTTTCTGTTCTATGTCATTGTTAATGGCAGACAGCTTGTGTTCTAGGTCTAAAAACGTCCCTGATTGGAGCAGTGTTTCCCAATCCTGGTCTTGGGGACCCAATGGGATGCACGTTTTTGTTTTTTGCCCTAGCACTCACACACCTGATTCACATGTTGCCCTAGCACGTACACACTTGATTAACGTAATTAACCTAATAAAGGTTAAAGTCTTTAATTAATGTCTTTAATTTGTGCTAGGGCAAAAACAGAAATGTGCACCCCTTGGGGTCCCTAGGACCAGGATTGGGAAACACTGGATTGGAGGGTTGCAATGAAAAAACAGACTACAACTGACCTTGAGGTCCAGAGACATGTTTGAGGGGTTTATACAAAGCCAAGCACTGGTACGAATAAAAATAAAAGACAAAGAAAATGGTATAAAAATTATGTTATGAGATGCTGAGGACTAATAACAAAACAAATTCATATTTTTCTTCTCATCCCTAAAACAATTTCCATGAAGGGTTTTAGGAGTAGTGTGCTATAGGCTGATCCTGAGCGTCTTCATAGTCTTTCCTGGGGCTACGCTCATTAAACTGAAGGAGAGAGATTAACATAAAGAACCATTAAACATTAAAGAGGTGGGTTTAGTTTATTGTTCTCAAACAGCATCTGTCAGACTGGGGGATTCATCGTCAAACACACCATCAAGTCAATCACTGGTGAACGCCTCTGATATAAACTACCAATAACTTAATGAGAGAAGGAAGGCACTTGTGACATGGGTGTTTGGGTGTATCCATTATCAAGATGTTGGACACGTGGAGTTCATTTTTTCATGGTAACTGTGTGTCGTCTTTTAGGAGAAGCATAAGCCAGAAGAATCCAGACATGAATATAGTATGCATAATTTTCACTAATCATCATATTAATTTAGTTTACTGTATGTTAGATCACAGACATGACCTAATCAGCCACTTATTGCCCCAGGTGATGAAATCAGACTTTCTTTTTCTGTAAAATTTTACACAAACCAAATTATTTGTAATGAAGTAGTGAGGCTACAGTCTATTTCAGACACATTCTGCTCAGGAAATATGTTGTGTAAGATGTACTAAGTTGTAGACGTCAATTATAACACAATTATTAAAACACTACTACTACCAATATTAATACAATAATAACAATACTACTATTACTACTACTATTAGCATTGGTACTACTACTACCAATATTAATACAATAATAACAATACTACTATTACCAATATTAATACAATAATAACTATACTACTGCTACCAATATTAATACAATAATAACAATACTACAGCTACCAATATTAATACTATAATAACAATACTACTGCTACCAATATTAATACAATAATAACAATACTACTGCTACTACCAATATTAATACAATAATAACAATACTACTACTACTACTACTATTAGCATTGGTACTACTACCACTATCAATAATAATAATAATAATAATAATAACAACAGTAATAAACAAAAGCATCCTATGTCATTTATTTGTCATTTACAAACACACACACACACACACACACACACACACACACACACATACACAGCGCAATAAAGGACAATTAGATAACAAATGAGCCGTGTCGAGAAAAAACAGTGACAATTAATAGATTTACATTAGAATCAGTTGGTTTGGTTTCTGAAACTCACATCCTAGTTAACAGATGGAGACCTTTCTCCATATGTTCTGGTATCATTTCATTGCAGAACATACTGTATTTCCCCCTGCACTTATAGAACAATAAAGACAAAGGAAGAGCTCATTAACAAGGTAAACATGATATTAATCACATTATGAGTCTGCCTCACAGGCCCTCTCTGTGTCTCTGCTCTGTCTGTGTCTTTTCACTGCCTGTGTCTTTGCCCTGTCTGTGTCTCTGCCCTGTCTGTTTCTTTGCCCTGTCTGTGTCTTTTCCCTGTCTGTGTCTTTTCACTGTCTTTGTCTTTGCCCTGTCTGTGTCTCTGCCCTGTCTGTGTCTTTTCACTATCTTTGTCTTTTCACTGTCTGTTTCTTTGCCCTGTCTGTATCTTTTCATTGTCTGTGTCTTTGCCCTGTCTGTGTCTTTGCCTTCCAGAAGTCAAAAGACACTTATGGCCCCATTGGTGTCTGTATAAACAGACACCAACAAACATTCACCGCTATGTCATGAATTACTTCACTGACGTAAATTTGCTGGATAGGTTAGCTAGCTAGCTCAACCTCTTTTCGCTCCAACAGCGTGTTTCATGAAGTTGTAAAAATTGTTGTTGGAAATCAGGCAGGAAGCAACGTCTTTAATACTCATGTTTGATAGTTTTTTACTGACTCAGCAACAGCAACTAGCAAGCTCTTGGCTGAACATGTTACTTCTTATGTGTGCAGCATCACTTTTACACTGCAAAAAATGTTGCCAATGGAGCAAGACAATTTAACTATTTTTGATGAGATATTTGCTGGAAATAAGTGAAATAATCTGCCAATGGAACAAGACAAATTACACGATATTTAAGGCATATTTTCTAAAAACAAGCGATATAATCTAGCTTGTTCAGAAATATATACCTTATTTTAAGGATGGTAGGGTTTTTAACTTGAAAAGAATATAAATATACTTGATAAGACATTTTTTGCAGTGTATTTCATATGCAGTTCGACAAGCTGGTTCAGCTACGTTAGTTTAGATGACATTAGCTTGCTAGCTAGCTAACCTTGAGCAAAATATGCTAGTTTACGTTACTGTCAAACTTACAAAATATTACTCAGTAGTGGACAAAAAACTTTAGCTAGATGTGAAATGGTGATCAAAGCATACTTGTTTTTTTATTATGGCAAACGCAAGGAGTTCAGTTCAGTTTGAACTTTGGAAAGGTTATCATGCTGAATGTGTATGTTATGATAGGTGATACGTTCCAAATGCAAATGTTTATATAAAAGTGTAACTATGTATTGCTTAAATTGAAATATTGTTCTGATAATTCTTGTTAAGGTGAAATGACCTAATTCATAGCAGTAGCAATAAGGATGCTGTCATAATAATATAATAACCATAGCTAGTTTACAACACCAACCATAGCCAGTCTAAAAAGACAGCTAGTGTAAAACCCCAACCTCATCCAGTCTACAACCACGGACAGTCAACCTCATTCAGTCTACATCCACATTCAGTTTTGAACCATAATCACTTTATCCAGTCTACATCCTTATCCTGTCTAGTACCACAATCAGTCTACAACCCCAACCTCATTCAGTCTACCAACACGGCCAATCTAGAACCCAAACTTCATCCAGTCTACAAACACAGCCAGTCTAAAACCCCAACCTCATTCAGTCTACATCCTCATCCAGGTTTGAACCATAATCAGTCAATGACCACAGTACTACCACAATGCCAGCCATTCTACAACTCCAGCAACAGCCAGTCCACAAACACAGCTAGTCTTCAACTACAGTCTTCAATATCAATCTACAGCCAGTCTACTGCCCAAACCACATCAAAGTCTACAACCGTATCCAGTCTACAACCACATCCAGTCTAGACCACAGCTAGTCTATAATCATATCCAGTCCAAAATCACAGCCAGTCTCCCGCCACAGCCAGTCTACCACCAGAGCCAGTCTACAACCACAGCCAGTCTACAATCTCAGCCAGTCTACAGCCACAGCAAGTCTCCCACCACAGCCAGTCTACCACTACAGTCTACAACCTCAGCCAGTCTACAACTGTATTCAGTCTACAACCACATCCAGTCTAGACCACAGCTAGTCTATAATCATATCCATTCCAAAATCACAGCCAGTCTACCACCACAGCTAGTCTATCACCCTAGCCAGTCTACCACCAGAGCCAGTCTACAACTACAATCAGTCTGCCACCACAGTCAGTCTACAACCACAGTCAGTTTGCCACTACAGCCAGTCTACAACCTCAGCCAGTCTATAGCCATGGCAAGTCTACAACCTCAGCCAGGCTACCAACACAGCCAGTCTACAACCTCAGCCAGGCTACCACCACAGCCAGTCTACCACCACAGCCAGTCAACAACCACAGCCAGTCTCCCCCCACAGCCAGTCTACAACCTCAGCCAGTCTAGAACCTCAGCCAGTCTACAACCATAGCCAGTCGACAATCACAGCCAGTCTACAACCATAGCCGGTCCACCACCTCAGCCAGTCTACAGCCGCTGTCCTGTTCTTTCCTCTGCCTGGATATGGAGAAATCATTCCATCGCAGAGTTTCTGTCTCAGGAGTAATTTATCAAGGCAGACAGTAGACTCATTAAGCCCGTTGTCTGAATTAGCCTCACTTTCCTCTTGTAAAGGTGTAGCCACCACCCAGGGGACACCAGGGCAGTGGAGTTGTGGATCACTACACTGACTCCCTCTGCCGGGTACCATTGAGGCTCTGTCAGTGGCTGGCCTGTCTGCCCATAACATTAACAGATCCAGAAACACTTCAGATTCTATGGATTACAGTGTGGCTAATGAAGACAAATAATATATGTATATTTTTTTAAACAGACTGGTGTGGGCTTTTTGTTACGAGCGAAGCTGGCTTCATTTTTACTGCACCAAGAGGGTTTAAAATTATTGCAATATGTACAGATTTTAAAAGCTGCTTTGCCCCTCAGGGCCACCCTATAAAGGTCTTCTGAAAACATATTTAGGCATCATAAAGCTACTCATTCACGTTGATGATCTAACGTGGCACTTTAAGTGGTCGTCCGTTGGTTGCATTCTGCGCATCACTTCTTCAGGCGGATGAGGTGTGCTCCGTGGCCGAGTGGCTCGGCAGGGTTCCTAATGACATAGCTTGTAGCTATCTGTATTTGCAGTGTCTGTTTGTGTGTTTGTCTGTGTGTTTGTGTGTTGTGCAGGACCAATCCCCCTCGATTTTAATACTCTATGAGAGGACCTGAAGTGTTAAGGATGATGACAGGTGTGCTTCATCCAGTAATGTGGGCTGTGTACACCGAGACAAACACACACGCACACACACACAGACTTCATAACGATGGACGCACACTGACAAGGCACTGTGCATAATGAAGGAATACACAAAAATACACAAACACCACATCTTCATCAGGACGTACACACACACAGTCCACAAGCCAATGTGTTACCTCATACACCACTCAAGAGCTGTATCACCAGGTGTCAATATTCTGCCACGGTCAAAAATAAACAGTCTTATTTTCTGCCGTGGCTTTTACCTGTGATGCAAAGCTATAGGTATTTACCTACAATTCCATATCTCTTTAATATTCAGTGTGAAGTGGTAAAGTGTTGTCTGGCTAGTTTCTGTTTTTTTTATGTGTGGAGATGACCATCATAACCATCCTTCATTTTGTTTACATATTATCTGAGTACCTTGATGTGGAAACCATTAATTCAATGAGTTTATAAGTGCGTTTGTCTGAATGACTTTTCAGGATTTGGTCGTATATTCGAACAGACAATAATTCTATTCAGAGCCTCTGGGGCGGGTCATGTTGCTATGTACTGGACAACAACGAGCTAATTAGTCAGAATAACAGTTTGTTTTTTATGCTATGTGGACAAGAGTAGAGAACCTGTCAACATTGTCATTAGAACAACTGGAGAGAGAGACAACATTATCTCCCGGCCTGTTCCAGGGTCCTGATTATCCCTGGATTAATATCAGGCTCATATTGAGCCCAGCAGTGGCTGCGTTCCAAACGGACGCCTGTGTCCTACATACTGCACTATCCCAGACCAGAGTTGTGCACTGTGGAGGGAACAGCGGGCTGTTTGGGGTGCGTGGCGATCCAGCGAGAGGTTAGCCTGTGTTATTATGGAATAAATGAATTAGTGCCACACAATGTGTCATGGCTATTAGCAGACGGCAGGAGGCAGAGAGGAAGCCCGGAACACGGCTCACCTCCCCCCTGCCCCCTCCTCCCAATGACGCCCCCCCCCCCCGGCCTGCCTTCTCCCTAACCGGCTAGGGCAGGCGGTGCCTTTATTAACGTGCGGCTGATTTATTGAGGAAAGCGAATGAGTACGATGTGCTTAGCGGTGGAAGTGTGGTTAATTCAAAACAGAGGTAAATCACGTCCAATTACATTATTTAAATATGTGTGTGGCAGACAGGCAGGCAGGCAGGCAGGCAGGCAGGCAGGCAGGGTGACCGGGCGGCTGTGGACTTGGAAGCAGACATTTCTCTGCTTCGAGAGCACGGCGTTCGGAGCAGAGAGAAGCGGACCGTCTCTCACTCCAACAGAAATAATGTACCCCTGCAGGGTCAGTGCCCCCCCAGTCAGGTGCCTGTTTTATAAACATATTAAGCACACCTTAATTCCACACCTTAATTCCACACCTTAATTCCATACCTTAATTCCACACCTTAATTCCATACCTTAATTCCACACCTTAATTCCATACCTTAATTCCACACCTTAATTCCATACCTTAACAGATGGGGTGCACATAATGACAAACATCTTCCTCTGGTCATTTATTTTTTTACCTTCCCATTTGTTTTGAATACAAATGTGGACACGCAGTTCTTATAACTATCTTTAAATGGGGGGAAAAAATGGTTTTGTTGTCTTTGTCAAATAAACAATGTCTTTGTTTATTTGTTGCTCAGACAACGGACACACGGATCAACCCACACGGTAGTATGACAGAGGATTCGGCAGGGTGTTTTGTGTTTCATCACCAACCCGGGCCACGTCAGCGCCTCGTCTGTCGACAATTATGACAGAGCACATTCTTAATCCATCCCTCTTGTAAGGTGGAACTGCAAACACTTCGCGGTCAAAGGTCATGGGTTAACCACACTGCCGCGACCCCCTGAGTATTCCACAATAGTTACTGCTTAATTTGCTCCCGCAGCCGCAACCTTTTGATCGGCGGCAGTGCCGGGACCAGCCGCAGCATTATAGAGCACTTATAGACACCATTATTTTGGGGCGTCGCAGTCCATATATCTCCATCCGCTGTTACGGCAGGGGGAACACAAAACCCACCACACACAGCTGTCTGTGGCCCCCCTGGAAAACCCACCATACACAGCTGTCTGTGGCCCCCCTGGAAAACCCACCACACACAGCTGTCTGTGGCCCCCCTGGAAAACCCACCACACACAGCTGTCTGTGGCCCCCCTGGAAAACCCACCACACACAGCTGTCTGTGGCCCCCCTGGAAAACCCACCACACACAGCTGTCTGTGGCCCCCCAGGAACGCCACACAACGGCTCAGTGTTCTAATTCCAGTGATTGTTTATGAATTGAAAAATATGTTTTAATAAAACAACAACCAAAACACAGAAATAGAAAATGGTTTTATTTTATTTTTTAATTTGTCTTAATTAAACAAAAAAGTTAACGTGAGTAGAATTGACAGCTGAACCCTTCCACCGCCCGTGACCGACCCCTAGCGTCTCCCAGGCCGTGGTTACACACTGACCGACCCCCAGCGTCTCCCAGGCCGTGGGTACACACTGACCGGTCCCCAGCGTCTCCCAGGCCGTGGGTACACACTGACCGGTCCTCAGCGTCTCCCAGGCCGTGGGTACACACTGACCGACCCCCAGCGTCTCCCAGGCCGTGGGTACACACTGACCGGTCCTCAGCGTCTCCCAGGCCGTGGGTACACACTGACCGGTCCTCAGAGTCTCCCAGGCGACATAGACGGTCACGCTAGTTTTACTTCCGCATCTGTTCGCCCTCCGCCACGTCTGTCAGAAACACAGGGAGAAAACAAGCTGACTTTCCTCATCCGTTCTCGGTTAACCCGTCCCACCATCCAAATCAAACCCTATCCTGTACATACTGTAGTGCCCTGCAAAGGGGTTAGGGTGCCATTTGGGACACGTTCACAGCGGTATTGTTCGGTCAAACGGTTCTGTCTGCAGCTACTGGAGTGTTAGAGCACCCATGTCCCTCATTCCAGCTGTTTCTGTGAGTCTCCATAGGGGTCATACAACAGGAGGGAAAATTAAGACGCGTGGAGGTCCAGTCCTAGTGAACAGTAGCCCCACCTCCCCGCTCCACCTCAAAGTAGCCACTACACTGTGATCAATTGTCTACATTCATGTGATAATGATATATATGATAATACGTTTACCACATTAATGTGAATTTTAAAAAGGTTTTCCCTTTAAGCTATAAGTTCATTCACAGCAATTACCAACAATATTTTCATTTTAAGCTTCACCTTTGTTTGGTATGTTTTTATCATAATGACATCAGCTAAATGAATGCAATAAGTGGATGATATTGTTGGTGTTGTTCATTTTGAGTTTATTATCCCAGCTCTTCTGCTGTCCTCCAGCCCTCACTGTGTCCTCCTGGACAGAAAAAGAGGGGGTAAGAAAAAAGGAGAGACACTGTTCATAGACAGAGAAAAACTGAATACAGACACACAGAATGATCACAGACACACCGAGGGAGAGAGAGAAATTTGATTAGATTCAACTTTATTGTCATTGAACAGTACGAGTATAGTACAATGAAATGCAGTTAGCATCTATCCAGAAGTGCAAATAGAAGAGGGCAGGAAATTTGCAAGTATTAAGTGAAGTGTATGTTACAAGTGAAATGTATAGATGTGCAATGAAGGCAAATGCAGTGCAAAATGGCAATTCTAAATGAGCAATGAACGCAAATAGGGGAGGGCAGAAAATTTTCAAATTTACAAGTATTAAGTATATGTATGTGCAAGTGGGAATGAATAGTTGTGCGATGAGGCAAATGCAAGTACAAATGGCAGTTCTGACAATCGAGCAAGTTGGAGGTATATGGTAGAAAGATTTACAATAGAGAGAGAGAGAGAGAGAGACTGAACATAGACATGGAGAAAGAGTAAAGGAGAAGAAGTAAGAAAAAGAAACAGGGAGATAAAGAGAAATGGATACAGTGGGTAGAGAAAGAAACAGAGAGGAGAGAGAAGACGTAATAGGATGCTATCCATCTTCTAAACACCTGGGCACCAGCTGTAGGGAGGATTTGCGGCCAAACGCACCAGAAGGCTGCCAGATGTTCCCAATAGTAAGATACAGCTGCACGGCTACAACACCAGAGGGCTGTCTCCTTAAGATCACAGGGCTACAGCACCAGAGGGCTGTCTCCTTAAGATCACAGAGCTACAGCACCAGAGGCCTGTCTCCTTAAGATCACAGAGCTACAGCACCAGAGTGCTGTCTCCTTTAGATCACAGAGCTACAGCACCAGAGGGCTGTCTCCTTAAGATCACAGAGCTACAGCACCAGAGTGCTGTCTCCTTAAGAACACAGGACTACAGCACCAGAGGGCTGTCTCCTTTAGGATCACAGGGCTACAACACCAGAGGGCTGTCTCCTTCAGGATCACAGAGCTACAGCACCAGAGGGCTGTCTCCTTAAAATCACAGGGCTACAGCACCAGAGGGCTGTCTCTTTAAGATCACAGGGCTACAGCACCAGAGAGCTGTCTCCTCTAGGATCACAGGGCTACAACACCAGGGGGCTGTCTCCTTAAGATCACAGGGCTACAACATCAGAGGGCTGTCTCGTTTAGGATCATAGGGCTACAACATCAGAGGGTGTCTCCTTTAGGATCCCGGGGCTACAACATCAGAAGCCGGTCTCCTTAAGATCACAGAGCTACAGCACCAGAGGGCTGTCTCCTTTAGGATCACAGGGCTACAATATAAAAGGACTATCTCCTTTAGGATCACAGGGCTACAACATCAGAGGGCTGTCTCCTTTAGGATCACAGGGCTACAACATCAAAGGACTGTCTACTTTAGGATCACAGGGCTACAACATCAGGGAGCTGTCTCCTTTAGGATCACAGAGCTACAACATCAGAGGGCTGTCTCCTTTAGGATCACAGGGCTACAACACCAGAGGGCTGTCTCCTTTAGGATCACAGGGCTACAACACCAGAGGGCTGTCTCCTTTAGGATCACAGGGCTACAACACCAGAGGGCTGTCTCCTTTAGGATCACCACTGTTACAGCTGGTGTTGTATTCGAGCATTTTCTGGCTTTCTTTGTAATGTCACTATCCTTGTGATCACTTTGTCTATCCCTATGTTTTGACTCAATGTTAAAGTTTTTGGGTAGTATCTCCCCTTTTGTGGGGTCCACAGAAAAGCATCTGGAAACAAAGAAGTTGGAATGTCGCTCAGGCAATCTTTTTTCTGTTAAATGAACTTGATGCTGTCCACAGTGCTGCCATTGACCTCCAGGATTCCCAGGAAGTTGGGTATTCCTCATTCTCATATCAAGATGTATAGAATAATATCCATGTCCCCAATGATATTATGATTATTTATAATGTTGTGAAGTTGCCTAGGCATCTAAGATTTGCTATTCAAAATATGTAATTCCTATCTAATAATTGTGATGGTTAACCCCATGGTGTAACTATCACAAGAGTCTGTAACAGAGTTTTCTTGCCAGTGGAGTGTGGCTTAATTGCTTTCTGCTTCACTAGCAGTAACTATCACCACAACCAGTCCAGATGGCCTGCGAAAGAATATCCGCTTTTACTTTCAATTGACATTCAGTTTATTACACAGTAGTGGGCTATTACGTCATAGTATCATATTACTATCAGAAAATTGCAAAATGTACTTTCTGGGAACTTGAAAGAAGGTGCAGCTTGTTAGAATGACTGTATATAATAATTTAAGAAAAAACATTTAATATTTCTATTTAATGTGTATATATACTTTAATGTTCTTCATTTTACGGCAGTAGTTCTCCTGAAGAATGAGGAGAGGCTAGAGATCGAATATAGTGCCTGTATACCTGCATAGCCAGCGGCGTTTAAGGAGCACATGGGAATCAACGTGAATGGAATCCTATCGGTGCTAATGATCGCCTCGGGGCTTCTAGAATCCTCCCTTCCCAGGATTGATCAAAATTCTAAACTCCTTCACAGCTGCTTCCTGTCGTTCTACCGCTCCCATTTGAACCGGAAACGGAGTGATGGTCAGGTGCAATCAAAGACTGACCTCGGGGAGTTGCCCAGACCTTCTCAAGTTCCTCTGCGCCACTTCAACTCTCAATTTATGCACCATTAATTGAGAGATCTTCTTACTTGATGTATTGTAAAATGAATGCCTAATTTATGTAATCACTCAATTAACGATAATTCCAGCATATGTTCAAAATGCCCAGAGGGTTTTCTTTTCGCAGGTACTTATTTTGATGTCACGGTGAAACAGCTAATTAATTTTACATGCATATTAATTCGGGGTCTGCTTTGGAGAGACCCCCCCCCCCCTTCTGTCCTAGACAGCTTGCGTCTCCTTTGTGAGTACAGTCTCAGGCCCAATATTTATCTCTTTAACCTTTTGGGGGGAAATGTTTAGAGATTTAAAATTGCATAATTAATAGCCTATCGTTGCTGGGCCGAATTCATGTCCCGCTCAGAGAGTCTTTAAATAGGAGTCCCTTTGTATATAACCGGGCTTCCATTCCTCTTACCTCAGAGTCTGTGAGGTAAATACACAACCCAGTCCTTTATACCATTTTTAAATCGTTCAGATTGTGTTGATAATGTGTCATCACATTTTCTTGTTGAATCCGAACTCAGTGAAACCAAAACACTGAACTCCATTCTGACAATGGCAAATATTCAAGTTTCCAGTATCCATTTCAATATACACATTATCAGGAATACTAATCAATCCAAAGGTCTGTTAATTTTGCAGCTCTGTTTGTTTTTTTTTAATTACGGCTAGGTGATGGTCCAAGGCGCACTCCTATTATTACCAATAATTCGACATTTAATCTTCTAACGTGGCGTCCGTTCTTAAACCAAACTATATTTTTATGCATCTGCGTTTCTTGTCGGCATGATCTTCTTTACTTGTGAATTAATTATTCTCCTTTAATTAATAATTTAATAAAATCCGCGGAAGGCAACCTTTAGTGCTTCGGCTATAATAATGAAGGAAAATGATTGAACTGAATAATGTTCGTTAAAGCAAAAAAAAAAACGTCTGGCTCAAAAAAAAACGTCTGACACACACAAACATGCATACAGACACGCACACACACACCTCCCCTTCTCTACTTAGCACTAAAAGGGCTTTGAGTGCCTTAATGAGGTCTCTCTGTATTCTAATTAATTGACACCGTCTTCTTGAATATTCATAGTGTTCATATAGTACAGTAGCTCTGCGTTAGTTCGCACCGCTATACAGTTCTGATTGTACTGAGCAGTTCAGGAAAGAGTCCCGCCATATACCTTTATTACAATAATTTATGGTCAGATTCACTATTGAGTCAAGTGCCGTCACCTGCCACTATGTCAAGTTACCTACCTAGTGTTATAGGCTATGAAAGCCAGTAAGCCATCTATGAATAACCTTGTGATAATTACGTTAATGGTCAAATCTACAAAAATGAAACGTCACAATAATAATAATAATAATATTAAGAATAACACTGCATGAGTAAAATATTGATAATAACTATTATTTTTGTTATTCTGACTCTAATAATATAAACATATGTAGCACATCAAGCTGGATATACTTTTTTATACATTTCCAAGTAAGACTTTGTTTGACAGAGTTCATTTAATTAATTACATGTTTATGCAAATGTTTGCGTAGACAATGTAATATACACCGCCAGCACTTGCAATTTGTTTATTCATTAGTTTTTAGTTAATCTACATTGCCTTCAGATAGAGCTGACTAATGATAATACGACGCAGCCCATGTTTAGTTTACTGCGTTTTACAGTGATCACAGCGGGACATAGATCCAATACCAACAAAACCAGGTGACGTAAACCGGAGTGGTGGTGGTGGTGGTGGGGGGGGGGGTCACCGCACCATAGCATTACACCAGGTTTTTTTATTTGGTGTAGGCCGCCTGTCCACTTGACTGGTTTCCTCCTCACTTTCTGATTTGTTTATAATACAAAGGGGGAAAACCGTGTTCTTACGTGTGTGTGTTTATCTTTAATTATTTTAACAGAATGCAGCTACCTTTGTATTATAAACAATTTAATCCATTCCGTTTTCAAGCGTACTGTAATGCCACGAACATCTCGTTTCTCTTCCTGGGGGACAATGCAAATATTATAAATGTGTATTAAACTTATAACACAAGCTAAAACCTTTCAGGAGTTTGTTGTCTTTATTTTACATGCAGTCGTTCTTAAAGTAGACTACAAATGAACTTCGCCATTCAGAGAGTTCATGTTTCTGCATAATATTGGTTGCTAATTTACATTTACTAACCAATCTTTCTGACAAGGATATTCAGCTATCATTTGTTGCTTTTGGAACGGAGGCGATTTTTTTTGCGGGGGGGGCAACATTTGTTTTCCTTTGTGCTCCGGTGCAGCAGCGTAGGACCGACGTGTGAAAGTGGATGTTGGATCCCCCTTTCTTCCTCCATGACCCGGCTCTTTGTCCCGGTCGCCCTGGGAATGGCACGCATCGCTACTCTACTTTTGAGATGCTGCGGAGAGCTCCTTTGTTTGAGCTCTTTTGGGTCTTTTTTAAAGACACGCACAAAATTGTTCTCCGTTCCCCGCTGCAAAAGCTACTTCAGACCAGGAGCCGGTTCACAAGTGCAATGCAATTTGGCTTAGCTCAACCTTTGTTCCGCTTGTACAAATGACCAAACAGTGCACACATTATACAGTTGATCTACTGGGGATTCAACAGGCTCTTTTGGAAATGAGGAGAAAGGCGAGTTCATCTGCTCTGAATGATGGTGGCGGAATTTTCCTCGCAGATTTGGAGAAAAAAAACTTACTGGACAGATGTAGCCAGCTCAAAAACAGTAGCGTAAATAAAGATTAGCACTAAATTTGGAGCAAAAGTTAACTGTAATTGAAAGGTTTCATTTGATGGGAGTAATATCGTGTGACAATGTATTTTCGGATAGGCCCACATTACTTTGTGGTTGATTTATTGAAATTAGGCCTATCTACATTTATTTTATTTAAATTAAATGTATTTCCCTCCTTGTTTAAAATCTGTGACTGTAAATATTTTGAAAGAAGAAACGATGTTGTAATAATTATATTATGACAATTATTAATTTAATTACGACGTATCTGCATGTGGGCCTATGCTCCTGTATGTTAAATAACGAAAAGCCAGTAATTTTAATTATATAGGCTAGGTCTTTATACCTTCCTGATACCGTTTCGGTATCAACACGCGGACAGCTGGACAAATCTCTTCACACGCTTTAAAATCTTTGGAAACAACGTGAGAAACAACAGTCAGTGAGTGACTGTCTGGCTGACTGCACAACACCGTTTCCCTCTACGGGATTAGATTACCACAGGCTCGCATCCCGGGCTCGCTTTATCCCTGCTCACCTCTACAGTCTGAATAATGATTCAGTTTATTATGGACGCATGGAGAGAAATTAGCATATATTATGAGTTGATCCGAGAGTGCGTGTGGTCCTTCTCATTGGGATGTGCGTGGCCAAGCAGAAAGGGAAGGTGGTTGGCTGGGAGGGAGATCTGCAGGGTGAGCGGGGTCAGTTTACAGAGTGAAGAATGTCCGTTGATCTGAATACGCTCCCATTAGGTTCACACTCACATAATTGACTTATTGGTATTTTATTCAGTTTCTATGGCTTTGTCGTGAGACTCGAAACCACCGCTGTTTTACATGTCAATGACTGGCTTAATTTAAATCTGTTAATACACGCAGAGTATTTTGTTTGGACGTTTGCTCTTAACTTTTTGGGAGTCTGCAAACAAAACGTTGCTTGGCGGATACATTTCTACTTGAGACAATAAAATAAACCAATTATAAAATATAACGTGGATGTACAACTTCATCACCATTTTGTGGAATCTTAGATAAAATTAAAAACAATAACAAAGAAAGAAGAAAAAAAAGACTTACCTTACCTAAAATAGTTTTTTGCATCATATCCACAAAAAGCTGTTTTCTGATTACTGCAAAGTTTCCCACAATATCGCGCGCATGCTTTTGGACACGTGTACGCGCCTATGGCACACGCACACGTACACTCACCGAGAGAACATTTCAAGGAGCAATTAATATTATGCATAGTATTCTTGGGAAGTGTATTGACAATACATTTAAGATAATCTAGTAGGGTAAAAAATAATACATCTAAGGAATGCTTAACAGTCATGTATTCAGTTGTTAAACGGTGTTAATTAATCGAACAGAGCACACAGAGTTTGCTATCACCAGTAGGATGACTACAGATCTGCAGATTTTTGCACATATGTTGATTCAACAGCTGTTCAATTCACTCTCTCTAAACCGCTCAAACAAAAATATAAGCGAGGACGTAAACAAAACTAAACTAAAGCACAATACTGATCAAATAGCGAGGCCTTACCAAAGAAACGACGACCCCTCCATGCCAAACATAAAATTGCTTAGTAGCTCTATTTGTAAATGCAAATAGTTGACTAAGCATCCCTGCTTGGTCCACAAAAGGTTATCTGCATACCTTCACACGGCCGCGTAACCGGGCTTCCATCGCCCTCACACTTCATATCCGGTGGGTCGCTGTGCCTTTTCACCCCTTCGCACTGTCTTCAAATGAAATGATTTCTATTGGCTCAAGGTGTCCATGTAAATAGGTGTAAATGAATCCAGATTATGCCTTTGCTTTCTCCTCCGCGAGTAGCCCCCCCCTTCCCTCCCAAGGCGATTGTCATGTGATAGCGAAGTGCCACATTAATGAAGCTCCTCTACGGGGGGCTTTTCTCCTCCTGTCACCACATTAAACTATCAGACGGTTAGGGGAAGGACATGGAAGTAGCAGCTACTTAGCTCTGCTCATCACAAGAAGGGACACAACATAACGGGATCCATTCAGAGAGTCGTGGTGTGGTGTGGGGGGAAATAAGCTTATTGTCGATTGCTTAACTAAAGATTACGCACCGTACGGCCATTTGTGGGAGAGAAGGAGACTGTTTTTATAGGACGGCTGTTTTCAAGACCCACAGACCACAAAAGCTGAGTGATCAGTCCACGGAGGACACGGACAGTGAGTGCCTTGCTTAGTCGCATGCTGGCATAGTTTCAGTAACTTTTGTAACTTGCGTGGATGTTGCAGTTTTACTCTGCGTTTTTAAAACAATGTATGGAGTTTTACGCGTGCGTAATGATGTTTTGAACAGCCTGTCCCAGCGTATTACTTTCTTTCAATGAGTTTTGGAAAGACTTCTGTACTCTCTCCCCCATTTGCCTAAGAAGAAACCAAGAACTATCGCTAACTGTATTGAGACGCCGTTCAGCATAGTCTTTTTTGTTGACAGAAAGTCCAACAGAATGCCTCGTCCGGGGAGAAACACGTACAGTGATCAGAAACCTCCGTACTCTTACATATCTCTCACCGCCATGGCTATCCAATCCTGCCCAGAGAAGATGCTTCCTCTTAGCGAGATCTACAAGTTCATCATGGACAGATTCCCCTACTACAGAGAGAACACACAGCGGTGGCAGAACTCCTTACGACACAACCTGTCTTTCAACGACTGTTTTATTAAAATCCCCAGGCGGCCGGACCAGCCGGGGAAAGGGAGTTTCTGGGCTCTTCATCCCAGCTGCGGGGACATGTTCGAGAACGGAAGTTTTTTGCGGCGCCGTAAACGTTTCAAGTTGATGATGATGGCGTCCGAGCATCTCGCGCAGAGCAAGCCCTCGGACGCCGCCCATTACCTCCAGCAGCAAGCCAAACTCCGACTGAGCGCCTTGGCCGCGTCGGGCACGCATCTCCCGCAGATGTCCGGTTACAACATAGGGGTCTCCCACCAACCGTCGACGTTCAAACACCCGTTCGCCATCGAGAACATAATCGCCCGAGAGTACAAAATGCCAGGCGGGCTGGCATTTTCCACGATGCAGTCCATGTCGGCGGGCTACCCGCTGCACAACCAGCTCACCAGCGCCTGGCCCCATATGTACAGCTCCAGTGTCATGGACACGGTGGCTCCCATCTCCATGGCCAGTGATTACACCGCCTACGGAATGCCCCTCAAGTCTTTTTGCCATGGCGGGCAGACGCTACCTGCCATCCCCGTGCCAATCAAGCCCACCCCTACTTCGATGCCAGGGCTGTCGGCGTTGCCGACGCACATTCCGGCTTTCCTTGCGAACTCTCCCCAGTCTCTGAGCCCCACGTCCCCTCAGACAGCTACCAGCCAAAGCAGCCCCGCTACGCCGAGCGAGGCGCTCACAAACCCAGCGTCGGCCATGCAGTCCGTAGTATCCGTGCACTGACATAACGTTTACGCATGGGACTTATAATGAACTTCTTAAGAGAGACACGAGTTTCAACATCTCCAAAGCTTATTTTATTGTTTTATCATCCATGACAACCCACTAAGGCCGAGCAAAATCTGGTCTACAATCATTATAAGGCAAGCGATTTGCTTTTTGTGGTTTATCGATGTACTTAGATGTTTTACGAAATGCTGTGGCTGGTAGGCAACCAGTCTTTTTCAATGACACGTGTATTAGCCAACATGTTTCTGATACCTTTTCAAGTAATTTAAGAATAATCACATTCTGAGATTATCTTCAAAAGCACTGCAATCCGACATTTATTATCAGTATCTTTTTTCTTGCTTAGCCATGCAATCTCTCAAAATTGTAAAACAGTTCCCGGTCTCTATTACGTTGAGAAAATCTTATCAAAATATTTTGTCGCATTTTTGTTAGGATGAATTGGAGGCCAATATTATCATTCAATTAAACTTGACCATATTTTGACGACTGCTTTCCTTAATGCGCATTGCATTTGCTACACCAAATAGCCAATCTAGTTTGTAGGAGAATAAAAAATGAGTCGCAGTGGTGACATTTAAAATAACAACTCCTGAAAAACAGATATTTAAGGATCTACTGGTTCCACGTTGTCTGCATTAAAAACTTTCGAAATATTTGAATTCAATGCAAGAATATATTGAACTGTGTAAAATGCACTTTTTTCGTTAGATGTTTTAGATTATCTGTAGTTTGCAGATCTGTAGTTGTTCTGTGGACCATTTAATTTAAAAAATCTGTGGTGACCCTGGGTGTATAAAATGCGGTATATTTGTACGTCCTCTGTATACATGAAAAGCATGCTATTTCTAAACAGTTGTTGTTGTGTTTGCTGAACGCATGCGTGCTCCTCCAGTTGTCCCATATGTCTGCACTAAATTATTGGTCATCAAAATATTTTCCCATTAAAAATTGCGTAAACATCATGTTACATTTCAGTGTGAATTCTTAACTGGACAGAACACTAACACAAAACACACAAACACACGTACTCACACACACACACACGCACACACACACACACACACACACACGCACGCACACACAATTTTAAGGATTGTTATAAAATGCTCTTTTTAATTAGTATGTTCGTAGGGGTTTAATCAACCTAGAAATAGCAGCAATAGGCTAGGATAATGTTCGCGATTATTGCAAAGGCGCATAATATATTAGCCAAATAAGGTAATAGGCCTACATTACTCGTTTTATTGTTTTATTTTCGAGCGTAATAATTTTAGCTTTATCTGATGTAGACTAATCTACATCCGATTAAGCTAAATTAATCTTATTCAGACATATATTCGACTATATTTTGAACAGAAATGAAGAAGATGAAAAAACATTTTGGTCAGTTTCGCTTTGCCAACAGGTGTTTAAAGGAATCATTTTTTTCCTGTTATTTCAATGACTGATCAATCGCGATATATATTTCTTGAACATCTTATAAATTGTAAAGTGCATATATGTATTTATTTGTACAAATAATATACTACATGCGCAATAAGAAACTCTCAATTCGGGATAATATTTGAGTCGGAGACCCTGAACTACTATTTCACCATTATTCATATAAGCAAGCACTCGTATAGGCTAATCACAAACTCTCCTTTGAGACGGTATTCCTCATCGACGCACATTAGAGGTATTCACTATCATAGATTAACTGCTTCCTCTGGATTTTCTCAACTCAAACCCCCATCCCTAAGTATAAACAAATATATTAGGATTCCATCACTGCATGCTATAGACTAGATCAAATAAATGGCCTCTATGCACTTCATTCTCTCCCATTCACTTGAATAGAAAACGTAAAGAATAGCAAAGTTAGACCGGGCCACCAGTGTAGATTTAGCTTTTTTTCCATGAGACAAAAAGAGTGATTTTCACCAACACATTGCTGACTGGGGGACTTGGAAACGAGTTCTGAAAACCTCTTTGGAATTTAAATGTGCCTCTCCCCCCCTCCCCCCCTCAGTGTTTGCACAACATTTACTTTTTGGGGAGGACAGTTTCGATGAAATAGTTTATGGACCAGAGGGATCACTCCAGATCCATAGTCGACACCCTTGCCATTTTTGTCCATTATTATTAATTGTATTTTTTTCGTAACGCACAAACACTCAGACGCACGCACACGCTCACACGCTCGCTCCGAGGTATTCCAGGAGTCACCCCGCCTTGCAAGCGTGACTAGGTTACCGTGCCTAATAGTATACACTGTCATCGCTCTGAGAACTCTGCCGCAGTTCGTTGATTGTTTTTTTTAAATACGGTTGATAGCGTTTCATCTTATCCTCAGATGTGCCTCATCTGAAGATCCAGTCAGAACACCATCGGGTACATCTCCAACCCTAAGCTACTATGAGGCGCAATTGTAGTGTTTTGGGAACTTTTTAATTTTTGTCTTTAACAGCGACGAGCAAAAACCAGTCACATGTATGTAATTATGATGGGATTCTAACTTAAACATATATTTACATGTGTTTAGTGAAACGACCTCAACATATCCCCTGAAAAGTTTAATTGATGCACGTTGAAATCCAGCCGTCAGGAAGGTCTGACCTTATGAGATGATTTCAACTTAAAAATTCGTTTGAATGATTTGAAGTACATATTATATTGCAATTTTATTTTAACCAATAGCAACGTTATTAATTATCACAAACACTTCGGAAGCCATGAATTCACTAGAACAATAAAATTCCAGAAGAGCAAACCGGTGCCCTGCCTAGGCAAGACGTGGGATTTAATAAATTTGACTCGGGGAAGGAGAACGAATGATATTCACACACTTTATTTTAGAAAACAAAACAGTTAGGCAATTTAGAGTAGCTACCCCGGTACGCTGCCATTATTAAAATTCTACTCAGAATGGAGTCTAAATAATGTCCGTTCCTGTTACAATACTAAAGGTTTTCACTGTGAAAGAAATCGGTCCATTTGCACAAGTCTTTGAAGTGTAATTAGCGAATCTGTTCTCAAAGCAGTTGGTATGATTTCGGACGTTTTTATTACTGCCCCTCCATTTAGTGTTTATATTAATCTATCTGATTTCCTTGTTGCCACAGCAAGAGGACACATCCAGTCAGATATGAAGGTTACCACACACACACACACACAAACACACACACACACACACACACACGCACGCACACACACACACACACACACAGACAACACACACGCAGGCTAGTGAAATATGCATCTCCGTTCTGTACAAAACCATGATGCAGTTATAGGTTTTAATTAAGAGGCTTCATTAAAGTGGATGCCCAACCAGTGGAATTAGTGCATATAATTTATGCGTTCTTTAATGCACGAGGGCAGTGTCCTGCATAATGAACCCAACTTAAACGCCGCCCTCAGCCTACGGAAGTATTTTACATACATTGATTACTAACTGGACATTTTGACGCCTTGAAGAAACTATTGGATAAAGCAACAGTGACGGCAGAAACTCAAATTAATTCTGCTCCAAACACCATTAGGCATTTGTTAATGTTATCTGAAGTAGCAAATGACCAAACTATACTGTAATTTAAGCAAAAGTACACTTAATTAACATATTCCCTAAAACATACATCTGTACACATTATATATGTTATATAATTTCCAGTTTCTTTAGATAGCACACACCACATTAGTATTAAGCATTTTATCTCATAGTATAATCTAGTTTTCACAATAATAAATGTAACTTCAGAAATTATAATATAATATAAATACAATTTCCAAAGTCAATTTCTAGGGGTTAAAAATGTCTACCATGTAAATGGGAACTACTCAAGTGAAAATATGGTTACATCTTCTTTTTTTATTCATCAGACGCACAGCTTGAAACCTTAGGAGTGGCAGAGGATATTGCAGCATGCTTGTAAAAACACAATCCTTTAAGGTAGAACTGATAGCACCTAAAATACCTTAACAACTTGTACATAAACAAGTGGTGCTTTCAGAGAGTAGCTGGTTTCTGTAGAATGCTTTGACCAATTATTCAGGACACTGACAGAATTGTAATAGAAAAGTATGGAGTATAAATGCAATTCTGTCCGCGCAGAGGATCTGTGCATTTGGTCAGATGTACTGATCCAGCTCCATAGTCCCTATCTGGTATTATTGAGAACTGTTCATGTGTTTCCAGAGAAACCAATGAATTTAACATTCTATTGATTAAATTACTACATGCAGAATTTAGTGTTTTTGGGCCAGGGACAAAATGACTCCTTGGTAGGCTTATAAAGGAGAGAATGGTGAAGTTCATAATGTGTTTATAAAGATAGTTATATCACTGGGCTGGCTTGCTAATAGAACAAATGATCATGTTGTGTAGAGCGTTCATAACATCCTAATAATGGAAAAAGTAATGTTGTTTATAATGTGATTATAAAGGCTGAAATACCACTATGCTGGTTTGCTAAAAAAGGTGAGAATCATGTTGTTTATATGTTCACCATGGCAATCATGTCACTGTGGTGGTGAGGTACAGTCATCAGAATTTTCTGTTGAAGGCATTAGTGAATTTTGTTTAAAGGTTTCAGTGAACTTTGTGTTGAAGGCTTCAGTGAATTTAGTTTTGAAGGCTTCCGTGCATTTTGTTTTGAAGGCTTCAGTGTATATTGTTTTGAAGGCTTTAGTGAACTTTGTGTTGAAGGCTTCAGTGAACTTTTTGTTCAAGGTTTCAGTGAAGTTTGTGTTGAAGGCTTCAGTGAACTTTGTTTTGAAGGTTTCAGTGAATTTTGTTTAGAAGGTTTCAGTGAACTTTGTGTTGAAAGTTTCAGTGAACTTAGTGTTGAAGTCTTCCCTAAACATTTTGTTGAAGGCTTCTGTGCAGGTCCAAAGAGAGTTTGTTAATTTTTCAGTTTGTGTTAAGCATATGTATTTGTGGTATGATAGCTTGGCTATTAGTAAAAGCCGTGGAAATGGAGCTGAAGGAGCTGGCCTGGAATACACTGAAGGTATATGATATACATCTCTAAGCCTGTAAACCAGGGAAGACGAAAACTGTTAGTGATTGAGGAGGTCAGAAAAAAAGAAACTTCTCAAACACCATGTATACACACATATAGACGCAGACGCACGTGCTAGGGCTCAAACAAACTGCTCACACACCTCTCTTAGACAGTGCGACAGACTCTCCTTCACGAAGCCAAGGGTTTTAACTGAGTTGAGGCAGGTAGCTACGGCAACTGGGCAGTAACAGATCATGTGTGCATATGTTAATAAACCAGGAAATGCATCTTGTTGGAGCGTCTGTCAGGGCCGCCGTCGGCTCAGTTCCCTCTGTTGACTCGTCTTCTCCAAACTCTGTGTCAGTGATACATTACGGTTCATAATGAATTCCTCTCCTGATTTATGGCGTCTCACTGCCAAGTGTGAACTCTTGCAGCTAGCTGTGTGATGGAACAGGACTTCCGTTGGTTTACTCATGGCTATTATTTATGCATATTATTTAAATTTTATATCCCAATGGTTGCAAGAGCCAAAATGTCACATTCCTACATCAACCAATTACTCGCGATGTTTATCGTTGGGTGTTTTGTTTTTCCACGTAATATATTTACTTTGGACAGTAGCAGGTTCCCTCTAAAATAAATACACCCAGCAACTCTAAATCAACAGCTCCCCCGTGTCCAAAACGACATCCTACTCCCTAAATGTAGTGCACTAAGTTTGACCTGAGCCCTGCCAGTGAATAAGGTGCCATTTGGGACACAGACTATTTTCACATCTAGCTGGCCCCTCATCAATATCCCGTGGGCTAATGAGGAAATGTGCTGAGGCAGATATATTCTCGTCTTTACTGCAGCCCTCACCTATGGGGTGAATCAGGAGCAAGCGAGCGATTGCTGTTTGGGCTGGATTCCGGTAGTTTCCTGGCGAAACGTGTTCCAAACCGCAACCTGTTCCCTGTTGTCTATCGGGCCCCGGTCAAAGCGGTAAGGCTCCGCTAAGGGAGCGGGATGTTATCTGGGGCGGGGCCGCGGGCACCCAGTCCTTTGAAACATTTTGTGAGGAGCCACTTGCCGTTGGTATGGTGTTTCCACGGTTGACCATTATTATTATTATTATTATGGGTTGTTTAGGAGGTGTTGTCGTTATGTCAATAGGATAATCCATGCGGGATCGTTTGACTGTGACTTGGACGTGTGCCGTACGAAACTCCTGGAAACCGTGGGTCTCCAGGAGTCTCAGAACCTCTAGGCCCGTGGGGGGGGGGGTTGGTGGTCTGTGTGAGGGGCCCTGGGTGATCCCTGGAATCAGTCCATTTCATTCGAGTCCCGACAGGCTCATAATCGCACTTGAATTACACCATCAGTCGCTTCCAGGAGAAATAAACCCACCCTGGGACACGAGCGGATTGCACAGGGGAGGAGGCTCCGCGGAGACGGTCGGGTCCGCCGCGGCCAAACGCCCGTGTGTGCGTGAAATCACAGTGTCAACATTTGAGTGGTGCTGCTATGCTGTGACTGTGAAACAAATTATGCCAGTGGGGGGGTGTTGCCGTGGCCGTTTCAATATTAGCCCAGAAGGATCCCCTTGTTGCCGAACGGTCACTCCGAGTCCACTGGCCTTCACGGCGCGGGAACATAACAGCAACTCCATTAGCCATGAGAATATATGTCACGCCACTGATAGATGCTGTTGTAAAGACTAACAACCTTTTGTCTCGGCTCTTTGATTTTACAATAAAATGTATTGTTTTTGCACCAGAAAGCATTTAGAGCACACAGTTTAAAACACTCGATTCCCATTAGCTGCCTACAGTAGGGAAGAGATGTTGGACTTCTTTCCAATGTGAAGTATGATTTAAATCTCAGAAAAACGGTCTGTTGACACAGCTCATGTGATGTGTGTTCAAACCTCAATAAAACAGACATTTCTTTAGACTCGGGCAGAATGCCGTTGAAGTACTTTTATTTAGCCGCGGAATGAATGTCTGGTAAACAAACACTGCAGAGGTTTTCAGAGGCTCTAACATAGCAGCAGGGATGGGGCTACATCCTGCTTGGCAAACTGTCCCCTTATAACCACGCACTGGTTGTAACCAGTGCTCAATGGGCCACGGTGAAAAGGGGGGCGCCGTGTAGGGAATAGGGTGCCATTTGGGCCGCGGACTGTGTCTGGCCAGCCATACGGGATTAGGCAGTTAACACTTCCACATCTCCGGGACAATTGTGTGCCATCAATGCATACAGGCCCATTCAGTGAGTTGCCAAGAGACGGGCACTGTTAACGTAAAAATGTCGGTTTCTGGGCCGCATCTCCCTGAGTGTTGCGGGTGTCACAGACCCAAAACAAACGGCATTGTTTGTGATAGATCTAGCCAGACGTTGAAGTTCCTCCGGGGAAGGTGAAGGCGATGGCACATTGTGAGCTTCAGTTTGCGCTGCGTGTGTGTTCCGCACAGTCCAGTGTGTTTAGAACCCGTTTTCACCGTTAGAATCCTGTCTGCCGTGTTTCAGCTGTGAAATCTGTGTTGGGTGATGATAGGTAGTGTGCTTGTAGTAGGTCTGGCCAATCATAGCCCGCTGCCGTGGCCAAACTGCAACGGTAGTGGGAGAATAAGGAAACAGCAGGATCCTTGGCTAGTTGTCATCGCAGTGAAACAGTGAAAACCTCTCTGGTGGAACAGAGTCCCTCTCAGGTCCTGTGCTTTCAGCTTGCAGTGCCTTTGAGTGTTGGAACGGAGCGCCTTTATCCTTTTGAAACTTTTGTAATGCTTAGTTAGAATTTCTTATTCCCCCCATGCTTTTGTTTTCTTGTTTTACACTTGCCTCAGCAACATAAACAAATGTTTACAATTTAATTGAATTTTTTCTTTGAATAGAGAGTGAGGGATGTAGGGGGAAAGATAGAGCAAGAGGGGGTGAGGGGGGTGAGAGAGAAAGGGTCAGAGAGAGGGAAATGGATGAGAGATATATAAAGACAGAGAGACATTGGCTCCAAGAGAGCGAGAATGGTACAGGAAGAAAGAAATTTCCAGCTGGTCTCA
>JACXGI010009633.1:0-29770 GCA_016801175.1 Esox masquinongy
GGGGGGCTGGGGTTGAGGGGGACTTTGAGGCTTCTGTGTGTGGCTCGTCGGCTCACCACTTGCGTCGTCGGCGGTGCCTGTGGAGAGGACAGATATCAAGGTAAGATATTGATGATCAACACGTCTTCATAACCGACCACTTAAAAAACATCATTTAGATTCAAATTTAAAATTTAAATCCAGAGCCTGGAAACATTTTTTTTAAAGGAGAATAAATCCATGCTTTGTTATAAAACATTCTACATGTCTCAAACCAATGAAAGAAGGCAAAAACCAATGAAGGAAAGTTCCAAATCCTGTCCAAAAACACCTGTATTCCAAAACATTCTCCTTGGGCAGTAACATTCCTCTACAACCAAGGACATACAATTACATACAACTGGTTTACACATAAATAGACAGGGCGTGATAAAAGCAACGACGGAGTTTCAGGAAAATTTGCTCCGTATGGTGTGGCGATGCTCGGATCCAAAGCTTGTCTGGCACAGCAGCTCTTCGTCATCCAAAAGCTTTCTTCCTCCATGTCTCAGGACACCTCTCCCCGAACCACCCACCCACCCCGACCCAGCTCTTATAATCCCCAGACAGGTGTTGGAGGGTGGGGTGACACACCTGACAGCCACACAGGACCAGAGGGAGGGAAACAGCTTTGAAACACGTCGACAGTCACCTCCGTACAACAGACAGTGAATCAGCCACTCTCCCAGACCTGTAGCTCGATCACATGGGGAGACACATTCAGCGTAAGGCGGATTACAAGATTGCATAACTTCTCAACCCCATATGACTGTATGCTGCTTAACAGTCATTTCTCTGTAGAATTATGCATACCATATTGTTCTTTGTAAGACTGGAGCTATACGTGACAAACTTAGTTGGTGGGGCCGACCAATGTCCTGTATAGGGCAATCCCTATGTTCTTGACTAGTTGATTGTTTGGTTATTAGGCTCTTGGTCAACTGGGATTTTTATATTCTGTATTGATTTTATTCCAAGACGCTCTGATTCTCACCAACATGTGTCAGTGGACTAGCTTATAGAGGAGGCAACTTGATCCGACCACTCTACCACTCTAGGTCAGAGGTTCTGAAAGTGTGTGTCTGCTTTGAGTGGAGTGAAAAAAATATTTAATTAATGTAATGAAAGATTACATTATACACCTATAACTTTATTAGGCTACCTATTGAAATATTTACTCTATTTGCTTCCTCAGAACAAAAACATTACATCTTGACCAGTCATCAGTAGTAGCATGTAAAATTGGGTGTGCATATCAAGACAAGAATGCCTTTTTTCTGTCTGGCCTGAAAAACATGAGAAAGCTAGTATACACATAAAATTCTATTTAACAATTTACAAAAGACAAATGCCTCCCAGAAACAACAGCCTGTATCATTCTATGGACCCATTTTATACAGACTAAGTTTATGGAAAATCGCACTACCATCAATTTTAAGGGATGCATAACAATTATTATATTTCACGAGAGTAAGAAAGCAAGGTTACCCAGGTAGAAGCTAACTCTGCCCTCCAAAGTGATAGCAGGAGGGCAGAAAGGCTATTCTTTCCATTTGAACCAAAAACCGCTACATGTCAGTAGGCTGTATGATTCAACTACTTCTGTTCTCAGAAGTGACATTACATCCTTAGATTTATTTTTGCATAAAATGGCAGATCCAAAACACATATTTAGTGTGATGAAAATGCATGGCTGTTTATGGAAGCTTTGAACAATGATTGTGTGTGTGTTCATGTGTGACACAAACAGAAACTTCAGGAAAATAACATTATAATCTATAAAGGGTATTATTATATTGATCACTGGCTCCTAATATAATGATAATAATAAAACAGCTCAGAGTCATTTTTGATATTCTATTATTCAGTGCACATTTCACCTGGTAGACATACTCAGCACAGATAAAGTGATAAAAAATTATTGGCACCCTCTGTAAAAATTGGATTGTTTATCAACTTATTACATTCACAAATGAGAGCAATGTAACATTTAACTGAGGTAAAGAACTAAAGTCCAGTTAATATACAAACACTTTTTGCAGGTATAACTGAGTCATAATGAACTCTGAAGTGGGAATCAATGACTTCCACCAATGAAATAATTTAAAAGGTTATTTATCTTCATAATTCAGGGGTTAAAAATTCAAAATTCAAGTTAAAAATGCCCAACCCCCATTATTAGGACAATAATTGTTGTGTTTTATATTATGCTTAGGACTTTAATATTTAATGTTATTTCCCCCTGCTGAAACAAACTGATGATGAACAAGAGGTGCTGTCAGTCTGTCTACAACCTTTAGTGGCTCTAGCAGCATCTCCACCAGAAATACAGTGCCCTCCAGAATTATATACACAATAGGTAATGAACCGTATTCAACATACCATTATGCTAGCATAGTCGTTAGTACTGTTGTATGTTGTAGCTTGCATTTTCATGTCACAGTCTAAGCTTTTGTACAGTCTGTAAGCAGATCCACATGGAACTTTACATCTTTGTCATTTCAGTTTCACAAAATCAGAAATACAAGATCACTCAAAACATAAAAGTTAAATGGAGTCAACTTTATTTCTTATTCGTCTGGGTCATCTGTAAAGCCTCTCCGTGCTTAGTGTTTAGCCATCTGTCAATGCATCCATAACAGAGACACACGCAGGGGACATAATACTGTGCATGGGGGCAAAACAAACATGTCCTCTTCTAGACAGGTTAATTATAGCTTCAGTTGTTTTACATTTCTTAATTATTGCCCTAATAGTTGAGATGGGTATTTTCAGACATGTAGCTATCTTTTTATTGCCATTGGCTGATTTATGAAGGTGAACAACTTGTCTAAGTCCATTTGTTTGTTCTCTGGCCTTCCCCTTGTTGATGGATGGCTAAGGGAACTCAGCCTGGGTCAACTCATATTTACACTACAGGGAATCAGGGTGTCATGGATGACCACTTAAGAGCTCCCAAAGACTCAGATGAACTTTAAATATACAACATTTACATTTGTTTCTGAGATTTTCTATGGCTCTGGCTTTGAAAAAAATAATCATTTCTTGACAATGAAGGTTTTCTTTAAACCAATTTTCACTCAGTTAAATCATATGATTTCTGTTTGTGTAAGGTGAAAAAGAAGACTGATATTTTTCCATATTTACCAAGGGTGCCAATAATTCTGTAGGACAATGTTCCCCGCCAGCTGTCAGGCTCATCACATGTATGTACTGTAAGACCTAAGAAGCTTAGCTTGTATGTTTTTTATACAAAAAATGCAACAGCTTGTTATTACTGTGATCCAAGTGCTAGAATGAAAACAAGAATGAGTGGAGTATGCACAGCTACCACTACAAATGCTCTAAAATGTTTATCAAATTCAGATTATTTTATTATTTTAACTAAAGGTAAGCAAGCATTGGGGCATATACGGTAGTTAGTAGGAGGTTTGAACGAGATGCAGAGAAAATGACCAGGAATTAAATGGAAAGAAGGTTGAAGGCCCAGCTGACATCCAAACATCAATACTGTCAATATGTCAAAGAAAGGGATGCTTCTTCAGCAGAGATGACCGAGTGGGCAAAGGATAAGTGATTGATTCCTGTTGGAGACCCATGCTATGACCACGTCCAAACCCCTGGTTCACTGTCCTGGCCATGAACCTAAAGAAGTCAGCAATGCAGTAAGGCCAAGTACAACAATGCATTGCTTAGTGCCCTGGTCCCCATATCCTTATTGACAACAACGCATCTTATAGTCCTCCCACAGGAAGTCATACATTTTTCTACTTGTACATTATTGAAGTCTTGGAAGTCTTGGCATGGTTTGATTCACACACACTGAAAAGTAGGCACCTTGCATGCTTTTTTAAGTGATTATTTGTATTATTTACAATAAACTCTTTGTAAAGTTAACTTCCATCCTATAAAAAAACACATTAAATTTTGTCCTACATCATGATCATCTAGAATGGGGGAAAAAAACAGCCAATTAGTTGTTACATAAAACTTACCATGTGAAAAATGTAGAAATATAGCTAGTAGACATACTGAGGACAAAAAAAAAAGTAATTATGTTGTTTCAGAGCAAATCATACAATAGCCTGCAATCGAAATGCTCAAAATAGTCTGGCAGTGCTACCACCCAACCAGAATATCCATGAGAAACTATGCCTGAAGAATGCTGGTCCAATATCAAGGAACCGCCCCATCCAAGCCACCATTGATTTGTTACCATTGGTCAGACAGGGACCGTATTGAAGCATACAGCTTCATAAGACTTTCAGAGACATCTGCAAAGCCATTAGACTGCTGTTGAACACTTGATCTAACTGACCATTTAGACGGACTCTGTTTAAATGGACACTCATTCACTTATTTTACACAGACTCTGCTTAAATGGACACACATTCACTTCTTTTTTCCCTCAAGTTTTGTTGCAGTGGGAACCTGAAAGTAAGAGTTACCATTTTGGTTTCCCATCTTCATCCTATACATACACACATTAAAAACATCAAGTCTCCTGGAACCCTATTCAGGTGCCATTGTTTCCAATCCCTTCTCCTCATTCTCCTGAGGCCTAACACGTGAAGACAGCACATAGCGAAGGCCTGGCAATGGCAGCCCACAGTCATGGACTGGTGATTGCCCCCAGCATTGTGTAACCTCAACTCCGCCAATCGTAGAAACAGTGGTCCTCTCCGGTTCTCAGCCATCCCATCTAAATCACACTAATATTCCCACTGCATCACTCATGAACAAAGGCTGGCTTTGAGAGAGGCTCCAGTGATGCCTCTCGCTACACTTACATCCTTGACCTGTTGAGAGCCCCCGGCAACACCCCAACCCCGCCACTCACACTCTCACTTAACCCAAGTCACTCAAATACAGATGGCATGGGGGCCTTATCCAGGTCCACAGAAACATCTCTACATCGACACAAACGGGTCTGATGGTGAGGCAGGCAGCACAGTGTGGGAGGTCAAACGCCTTCCCTCTTCCTCCTCTCTCTGCTATTTCTTTCTATTCTCCGCACAATGCAGCTCCAGAGGGGACGACATCCCCAGAAGTAGAGTGGAACATCGTGCTCTGCTTTAAATACCCACAGTCCAGGGAGACAGTGAGATAAAAGTAGGCTAGAGAGCCCTACAGAGGCAGGCAGGGGCACAGTATGAAGCCTTAATGGGGATACGAACATTGCGAAATTGATTTTTTTTAGTCTCTGCTCTATTAGTCTTACAGTAAAACTGCAGCAGTTAACAGGACAGGATTCATTCAATTCAGGCACACTAAACACAAAAAGAAGCCAAAATGAGTTGTGTTAACTGCAGTCCAGTGCAAGAGGCTACCATCACCGCAAAAGTCAAGAACTTTGAGGTTTTGGAAGGGGTTTACATGCAGCATTTATTGTGGTGTTTTGGACAAATCACATTTTGCAGGTGTTAGCATCTTTCAAATATTAAATGGAGACATTTGATATATCTTTGCCTGTATCTTTTAAAAAGGGAGTGTGATCTGGGAGTTTGATCTGGAATTTCTATTGGAGAAGCATTTTGCATCTTTTTTGTTTAAAAATGTAATTATTCTCTTGTCTTTGTCAAAATAAAGTTTTACTGCATGACATTTTGGTACTTCTGGGCTCAATAACCGATTACATTTCAATGACGCATAATGATATGCAGCAAGTGTGTGTGTTTCTGTAAGTGAATGTGTCCTTGTCCCTACAGACCTCTGTAGTCAGAATGCCCCAGAGGAAGAGGAAGTGAGAGTTTGAGTACGTGGGAATTAAACAGAGGCAGACAGACAATCCAAGAGAAACCTTAATGCAGAGTCTCTCAAATTGCTTGTAGTCAGCACATTAACACTGCTTTCAGATCACAGCAAAATCATAACCTACCTGAACACAGCAACACTCAATCCCAATGATATGACATGTTACACAGTTTTGCAGAGTTATTCAATGAAGGTAAGAGAGAAAGGCAGTGATATCCTTCACTGTTTCGTACAATACCCCGCGTAAATTAAAAGACTAAATAAAAATTATTGTGCTTTCTGAAAATGTGTTTCCCATCAATCCCTTCCAACTAGTATTTACAGACACCCCGCACCATGTGGCAACAAGCCGTCTAATCTTGTGTTCCTAGCCCGCAAAACCCATGTGGAATAGATTTGAAGAAAAACAAAACTTCAGAATGACCTACTATCCCTCCTTGCTAACTAATTTTCCTCTTTAACTGCTGCCAGAGACACTTTCTACCACTTAGTGTCAAACCTCTTCCTCTAACCTCAGGAAACTCTTTTCCACCTTCTCTGAAACTAGAAACCTTTACCAACATTTGAACATGGTACGTTCTTAATGCCCGAGTTAATAGTGAAGTTTGTTCAACCAAATTTGACAACTACATAACTATTCACATGCTGATATTGGCTTTGTATTATTGTGTTAGTAACTTTTGTAAAAATGTATGGCCTAGACAGAGTGTTGCAGTCTAGGTTTTGTAGGAAAAATGCATCTCAAAAGATTTGATCAATCGATTTCACATGTTGGTTCTTATACTTATTATAACTATGAAATGCAAAAAAAGTTGGAACATTTTTGTCATATTTGCATTATTTAACTACGTATATACTGGGAATATGTAGTTTAGGGTGGATTACCGTGTCAAAGTAATCCTGTCATGCACATTTTTTACATTTAAATTGTGGTAGTCAAACTGAAAGTTTTAAGCAAAATGATTGACATGGTTTTATTAAAATATCAAACATTATTGACAAATTCTGACACTGCATGCAAAAGTAGCAAAACACCAAATAATGAATGCATAGCAGAATTAGTACTACACACACAATTTATATAAAATTAAATAAATTGGAATACAAACTTGCCCTAAAACAAATTTGTCAGAATACTTGAACAATGTGACTGACACCAAAAAACAAAAAAACTGAACTAAAAAAGATACAACACGGTCTTGCCATCGATAGGCCATTGTTGGCACACCTGGCTTTTGTGAGAAAACGGGCTATGTTAACACAGCCCACAAATAGTGGTGGAAATGTAAGTGCTCTTTCTAACCTTCTGCTGTATGACTACATTAGAGACACCCATTTCCCTCAGATCACTGTTTATCCTTTTGAAACGTTTGTGTGTAATTTTTATTATATTTTTCAAATGTTTTCCTGGCAAACAAATGTTTTCCCTTCCAATGAAGCCCTTGGAATTGAAGTGAGTGAACTAGGTTCCAACCGAACAGTGCAGTCTCACAGTGGGGCTCTTTCTAGGGGACCTGACAGGAGCCTGTGGGCAGTGATGATGACACTGCAGAACAAAATTGTGCTGACACACGTGGACACGGCCCAGCCATCCACACAGTCTGCCACACAGAAATTAATATAAAAGATTCATGCGGCTCGCACTTCACCACGAGGAGATAGAGGGGAGACCCTTGTTCAGTCGCTTTTCTTCCAATCTCACTGTCACAATCTTTATGAATCCCCCACAACACCGTCTTCCCATTTGACATACACTATTTTGTATGTCAAATCAGGTAGCCTAAATCCTGATTCATATGAGGTAGCCTAAATCCTGATTTATATGAGGTAGCCTAAATCCTGATTTATATGAATTTACACTCAGTGACCAGTTAATCAGGTACACCCTTTAGTACCGGGTCAGACCAGTTTGCCTCCAGAAAAGCGTTTATTCTTCATGGCAGAGATTGCACATTGTGTTGGAAAAGTTCCACATAGGCTACACGCCCGTTCCACCTAAACCTTAATACAGAGTCTCTCAAATTGCTTGTAGTCAGCACATTAACACTGCTTTCAGATCACAGCAAAATCATAACCTACATGCCCGTTCCATCTAATCCCAAATATTGTCAATTAGGTTTAGCTCTAGACAAACTGCACAAGCAACCCAAGTAAACTAAGCTGGGATACCTTAGACCAGACAAAGTTTCTCCACTACATAACTGACTAGGGTTGGTCATCTTTTTTCAACAGGAAACCCCAGTGTTTGCCTGCAGCAGCAATCCATCCATAACAAAGACCAACGAAGACCTATTCTTCACAACACTGTTTATATCTACCATTATTTGCCTTTATACAGCCAACCACTGAACAATTCTTGACATTCTCATTTTGGCTCTTAATTAACAAGCTGTGTTCACCCACAGGACTGCTGATAACAGTTTTGCATTTTCTATTTATCGCACCATTATCAGAAAACTATAGAAACAGTGTCCGCAAAAAGCATAATTCAGAAGTCATATGATTAGAAAGAACTATGAATTTAGGGAAGACATTGTGAGAAATGTGACCTTGCAGGTTATAATTTTCGATTGGTCGTTATAGCGCCACCATCTGGCCTATTAGGGTCATTCTGGAAATGCTGGATCTCTATGGCAATACACATCATTCACACAATTATTTTCTGAATCAGATCAACGGTATCTGAGATCACGTATGACACATACATACACACTGAGACCCATCCACAGTCCTTGTGCAAAACTGTTCCTCAACCAAAGACCATAATCTTTCTGATACGAGCTTAATATTCCCAAATTTGTAGCAAATTTGCTGTAGAAGTGACAGGTGAAGAAAATGTAATAAAAACTAAAAATATTTTCTGAACTAGAATACATTTCCAGTGAACACAGACACTTCACTCATCTACCACCAGCAACCCTCAAAGGCTGCAAGCACCATACTTGACCTAGAAAAAAACACTGTCTACACACCAGGTCTAAAAATAGAATGGTCACAATAATCCTAGCATACGCAAGCAGAGCGCTTGATTCCGTATGTTCATAGAATATGCCCGTTCACTTCTAAAAATACACTCCTTGCTAGCCCATGGGTAGTGACGCAACAGCAGCACACAGGGGCCCCACAGCACTAATCTCATGGGCTGTGGATACTATACTATAGCTAGGCTAACTGTACCACTGCATATAGTACAGCGTCATCGGAAACATTTCTCAGGAATTTAGCATTATTCATTCAAATGAAGTGGTGGCCAGCAGTAAGGGGAACATCTGGTGTAACATTTTGACATTTGTTAGGCCCAGATCTCTTTATGCTAACCTCTATGGGGCAGTAGGTAGCCTAATGATTAATATTGGGTCTGTAACTGTGCTGGACCAAACACCAGAGCCATCAAGGTGACTTGTTGATACGCCCTGGAGCAAGGCACTTCACTGTAGTTTCTCCAGGTTCAGTAAAAAGGGGTTGATCCCCGGCTCTGAAACCACTCTCTAAATGTGTCTCAGGTGGAGTAGCATATGCAGAAAGCCCAATTCCATTTAACACCGACAGTTCCGTAAAAAATAATTTACCCCATCGGTTTTGAATCTTTGCATACATTTGGCACTGAATGTTCTCAGATCTTCAATCAAAACCTAATACTAGATAAAAGGAAACCTGAGTGAACAAACAATATACATTTTTGCTACTTATTCAATAATCGTGCAACACAATGCAATGTGAAAAAGTAAATCGCCCCCTTCGACTCGGGTTACGCCACCTTTAGCAGCAATAACTGCAACCAAACGCATGCTGTAGACATTCCGGCTCATTGTCTTGTTGAATGGCCCAGCTTCGCATCAGACGGATGGCCCGAAATTCTCCTATAGAATTTTGCGATACTAAGCAGAGTTAATGAGTTAATGGTTCCTTCAATGACGGCAAGCTGTCCAGGTCCTGATGGAACAACGTGTGGAGCACCATGCCTGAACATTGGTATGAGGCTCTTAATGGAATGCAGGGTTTAGTTTTTGCTAGACTTAACTGGGCCCATGTTGCTCAAAATATTCTTTTGACTCATCCATCCAAAGAACATTGTTCCGGAACTGTTGAGGCTTATCGAGATGCTTTTTGGCTAACTCGAGATGAGCACACATTATCTATTTTCTTAAAGTGACCAGAGGTTTCCATCTTGTTATTCTGCTATGAATGCCATTTTAGCCAACTGTAATTCTGATGGTAGAGTCATGAACACTGATCCTACCAAGGGCAAGAAGCCTGCAGATCCCTGGATGTTCTAGGGTTCTTTGTGACATCTTGGATGATTTACGCCTTGCTCTTTCAGACATTTTGGCTGGATGGCCACTCCAGGGAAGATTCACTTCTATCCCAAACTTTCTCCATTTGGAATACATTTCCCTGACTTTGGTGGAGGCCCAGAGCCTTAGAAATGGCTTTTGTAACCATTGCCAGACTGATAGACATAACAGGCAGTTTTTTTTTTATTACGGCTTGATGTGGCTTTGAAAACTGCAGACAACTGTGATGACAAGAACAAACATTAGCCAGCTTTAAAGGGCTGGCCCAAATCAGGCCTGATTATTTACCAATGTATTCAAACACCTGATAATGACTATCCTTTTTATTGATTTGAAATTACTATGGGTGCCATCACTTCTTCACACCTGAAGATTGCAAGTTTGATTACCTAAACCTGCAAAAATGGGGGCAAATACTTTTTCACAGCACGGTACACCCTTACATTAGCATCTCATATTTGAACTTTGAGTCCTACAGATGGTTGCTTGAGCACAAGTTGGTGCGCTCACTTGCTCCCATCTTAGGTTGTACACTGATCTCTTATGGATAGGCTCATTATCAGCATTGCTGACGAAAGGTTCTACACATGGGACTTCTCCCCCATGTGGGTGACAGGTGAATAACAAGAACATAATGCTAATTCCTCCTCCTCCCCAATTCATAACATAGGGGAGGGCATCACTTTTGGTTTCATCCACCATTCTTTCAGGGTTGAAAATATAATTTTTACGTAATTATTGAGAACCAAAAAGCTGTGCGTCTTGAGCCATCACTTGCATACAGACACTTGTTTACTGTCCCGGGTGTACAAAAACGGATTAGATTTACATTTCTATTATTTTTTAACAAGTACATTATATTTATAGTATATTTTAACAAGTTTAACAATCTACTACAGATGTATCTTTGCCAGAACAATAACAGGCTGCGATTGCATGGATCCTTATACTTAATGCAGGTCTGAAACCCACTTACAGTTGTGCTCATAAGTTTGCATACCCTAGCAGAAATTGTGAAATTTTGGCATTGATTTTGAAAAGATGACTGATCATGCAAAAAAAACTTTTTTTTGTCTTTTATTTAAGGATAGTGTCTTTTATTTAAGGATAGTGATCATATGAAGTCATTTATTATCACATAGTTGTTTTTCTGGCACACTGTAATTTAGAGTGACGAGACCAAAACAGAGCATTATGTTCACAACCATAAGCACTAGGTTTGGAGAGGGGTCAACAAGGCTTATAGTGAACAGAATACCATCCCCACTGTGAAGCATGGTGGTGGCTCACTGATGCTTTGGGGGTGTGTGAGCTCTTAAGGCATGGGGAATCTTGTGAAAATTGATGGCAAGATGAATGCAGCATGTTATCAGAAAATACTGGCAGACAATTTGCATTCTTCTTCACGAAAGCTGTGCATGGGACGATCCTGAACTTTCCAGCATGACAATGACCCTAAGCACAAGGCCAAGTAGACCCTCCAGTAGTTACAGCAGAAAAAGGTGAAGGTTCTGGAGTGGCTATCACAGTCTCCTGACCTTAATATCATCAAGCCAATCTGGGGAGATCTCAAACGTGCAGTTCATGCCAAACGACCAAAGACTGCATGACCTGGAGGCATTTTGCCAAGACAAATGGGCAGCTATGCCACCTGCAAGAATTCGGGGGCCTCATACACAACTAATACAAAAGACTGCACGCTGTCATTGACGCTAAAGGGGGCAATACACAGTATTAAGAACTAAGGGCATGCAGACTTTTGAACAGGTGTCAGTTCATTTTTTTCTTTGTTGCCAAGTTTTGTTTTATGATTGTGCCATTCTGTTATGACCTACAGTTGAATGTGAATCCCATAAGAAATAAAAGACGTGTTTGCCAGCTCACTCATGTTTTCTTTACAAATGGTACATATATTACCAATTCTCCAAGGGTATGCGAACTTTTGAGCACAACTGCAAGTTATAAAACAGCAGTGTGTTTTTGGTTGCCTAACCCCCGGCTACATTTGAACAACAATTGTCTGTGTTTGTGTGTTTTGTGAAAAGAAAACTTTAGGAGTGTAAAGGCCGAATGTTGTTATTTTGATCTCTTATTATCATCATCATCATAATAATCATCATTATCATCATCTCAAGTCATTAGTACTGCATCATTCAATACACATTTAAAGCATCAGTGCATATTGATTTTATTCAAATATAGGGTGTGACTATGTTATGGAAAAATACACGTTTTAAAATCTAGCCCAAATCTAGCCCGATTGGTGGAGAGAACTAAAAACAGTCAACTATCTGTCAAACAGTATTTGTCTTAAGTCGGGGACAGCTCTACTGTGAACACATATTTGCTAAGATCTTAGACATGTGAGAGCACAGACACGCTGAATTAGACTGAGAAAATCACTGTTTGCTAGCCTGAGGCCCCAGGATCCCACGGAGGTCACTGAGAAGACACTCTATAAAAAGCTGCATGGTTAACTACATTTTTGCTCGGGTGTATAGTCACAGTGGCTGTGACAATACCACTATACAGCTCCGGAAAAAATTAAGAGACCACTGCACCTTTTTCTTTCCTTTCCAAAAAAGTTGAAAAGGAAGGTTTTGAGTGAGGAACAGAAGGGTTAAAATTAAGAGACCACTGCAAATTGAACGCTTCTGTTCCTCACTCAAAACCTTCCTTTTCAACTTTTTTGGAAAGGAAAGAAAAAGGTGCAGTGGTCTCTTAATTTTTTCTGGAGCTGTATCTGCATGGTCTGTAGGCTTCCAGATCCTTTGGTCTGCACTTCTGGACTGCTCTCTTAAATTTAAACTAAAGATTTTTCATGGGAGTTAAGTCAGGAAATGTTGATTTTATGGTCAATCAAGACTATTTTGATGATTACGATGAGTGATTAGGGCCATTGTCATGCTGGAAGATTCACTTACAACCAAGTCCTTGCTTTCTCGTCAAGCATTTTGGCTAAAATGTCATGATACTTAGAATAGTTTATAATCCTGTTGACCTTTAAAAGGGTCCCATGACCAGTGGAAACAAAACCCCATAACATCAAAGATCCAACACCATGTTTTACAGTAGATGAGGTTATTTTCTGCATACGAATGCTTCTCTTGAAGACAAACCCAAAGCTTGTTGTTTCATCTTTATCAAAGATGCCAGTCATTTTGCAGGTAATTTTCCAGTCACTCAGATGCAATAATTCATCATTAAAATATAGATCCAAAAGAGATGTCCGTAATGGAGCAAAACAGAATACTGCAAAAACAATTCTCTCTGGATTGTTATTTGTAGGATAGTTTCCTGATTGCAACATTGAATGTGTCATGGAACTATTTCGAATTAACAAAAAACATTCTCTAAAATAAGATTTTGTTTCTGGGCAGCTGTGACTCTTTTTTTGGTGGCTTCTGCCTGAACTGATGTCTTTCTAAATGTCTGCAATTAAAATGTAAACTAAATTCAATGAAAAAACATTTTAGAAGCAATTTAAATGCAGTCTCTAAATTATGCTCTCTGGTGGAGTTTTTAAAATATTATTGACATACAGCTCCGGAAAAAATTAAGAGACCACTGCACATTTTTCTTTCCTTTCCAAAAAAGTTGAAAAGGAAAGTTTTGGGTGAGGAACAGAAGCATTCAATTTGCAGTGGTCTCTTAATTTTAACCCTTCTGTTCCTCATTCAAAACCTTCCTTTTCGACTTTTTTGGAAAGGAAAGAAAAAGGTGCAGTGGTCTCTTAATTTTTTCCGGAGCAGTATATGCAGTCAACAATATTTCTGGCTGTTAAAAGTGAATGTCATTTTTTACATTAAAAATATTTTGTAATCCCAAGAATGACATTACTCAATCCCTTATTATAATCAGTAACCAATACATTTTTATAACGTACATTCACTCAACCTTGGGTAAATATGTCAAACCAATCAAAATCCTTTCTGAGTTGAGTTTTACACAAAGCACTAGACAAGCATCCGGAGAATCCAGCAAAGCCTTTTAGCGGTTTCTGCTAAAGCAACACAGACCACCAAAGGATGCACTGATATCCTACTAATGAAGGACTATTTGTGTAATAGCAAGAAAAGAGTAAATCATCTAAACAATAACAACAACAAACAGTCGGCATTGACCTCTGTCCAGATAATTCCTATCATAGCGAACAACTTTTATTGAAAGGCTTCTAACTAACAGGACATAAGGGCAGCAGTCCTTGCTGGCGTCATGGCGTAAGGTGATAAGGTGGAATCCAGGGAGGGAGGTGTGAGTCGCGGGATACATTTTTCCACAGGGCAGTATGGCAGGGTCTCCATTAAATATAACCCTGGTTTGGACGGACTGCTATAGCAGGGGGGAGCTGATGAGAAGATGTGAAGTGGATACCAAAAGTGTGAGTGTGTGTGTGTGCGCGCGTGCGTGCGTGCAGGGGGGGGGCCCTCAAAGTGAGCCATTAATAAATACAAGTGGAAAATGTGGGGCCCTGGTCAGTCTAAAAGACCCCACATCCCTTTCACGCAGTCGCCTTGACGATGCAGGAGCAACATTAGCCACGACAACAATTTCAAACAGATCAGTGTAAAGTAAAAACCCCGAGTGGCTTTGCAGGCTTATCTTCCAATCCTATTAAAATGTCAGAGGGCTTAATACAATACAGTCTTGTTCAAGAATTGCCAGTGTTGCCATAGGCGTCCCAGGGCCGAAGAGGAGGAACAGAAATGTGGACACACCACCATGACTAGACAAAAAAAAGACGGAATATTGTTTGACAACCATGGCAACCCAGGGGCTGGATTCTTGCCCTTCCTACACGGCAGCCCCCCATGATCCAGACGGTGTGCCGTACAGCACTCAGTCACCCCCCCTCCCGAACAGGGCTAAGCAGGGTAGATGCACAGCACAACCGGCTCTGGCCCTGTCCACTACGAGGAGAAAGCTAAAAATACTCGGCACCCACCAAGCATCTCTTCCATCGTGTACGTCCGCCTCCACCTCTTCCTACACTGCTTCCAAAAATGACCCAAGTTTACAAATAGAAGAGAAAGATACAGAGCTGCATATGGATACTGCTACTACTCAGTGCACGTTAGGCTTCAGTAGGCGTCCTTGATACACAGCTCAAGCTGAGCAACAGCAGGTTGGTTATTCTCTAAGTGAACTCACTGGACAACAAATCCAGTTGCTAAACCAGCTATTCACGCTGTGGTACTCCAAAAATCACTGGTGGCGGTTGTTAGTAAAAGCCAGAATAGGTGACATTAACTTAAGTGACAGTGTTTAATGTTTCTTGAACTAACAGAAGGCAAATATAAGTGTTGCTAATAGTTGTCAGTAAGTTGTCATAAATGTTGTATACCTTTGATGTATTTCTAATACCATTTAAACATAATTTTTGTAGGTGTTGTCTAATACCCATCTGTCTGACCAGAATTCTCCAATGCACTTCACATTTTGTTGCTTATGGGTCCCTTTACATTGAAATGGTTTTTAAGCCATAGCCAACATCATGGCATATTCAGTTAAAACAGAATGCCATGATTGCACAGTAACGACATAAAAGATAAACTAACTTAACACCAAAAGGCGTGCAGTACCCCAGCTATCTCAAGTTATCATCTGTGCCTTGGGTTTAGGTCCACTGTTAGCTATAAACTAATCACACTGCTGCTGTAACCTGGCAAACAGCTCTAATATAAAGACAGTGTAACACGAGGGAGACAACATTGTGCATATTCTGTGACTATTCAGCTAACGGTTTTTAAAGAGGCGGGTATTACTCTTCTCTTCAACATTGAGCCCCTAAACCCAGTCTCTACCCGCTCCATCACTGCTTTAACAGGAGGTTACCATGGAGACAAAGAAGGCTCTGTTGTGATTGGTTTCTGGGATGCAGTCAGACTGATGACGAGAGTGGAGACAAGAACCTGCCAGAGCTTCTACCTCTCTATACTCTCTTGCCCCTGCTGTCATGTTACTGCATGAATCTCACATTCCTACTGCTATAACGTTTGAGTCTCCCAATCTAGTCTACATCATGAAAAAACACACAATACAATGTGTTATAACTTGGTAATCAATCAATCGATTGTATTTATAAAGCTCATTTTACATCAGCAGTTGTCAGAAAGTGCTTTTAAAAAACACCCAGCCTGAAACCCCAAGGAGCAAGCAACAACAGTGTTGATGCACACTGGCTAGGAAAGACTCCCTAAAAGGGGGCGAAACTAAGGAAGAAATCTAGAGAGGACCCAGGCTCTGACGAGTGGCCAGTCCTCTTCTGGCTGTGCCGGGTGAATATTTTAAGAGTACAAATTCTAGTAATGAATAAATGCATGTGGGCTGTGTCCAAACAACAGTAAGCCAATGGCATTGGACAGAGGGCATCCCAGTAGGGATGAGAGCCCGCCCATTTGGACCATTCACAAAAAGAATGGCCTGTTTGTATTAAATAGCTGTACTATGCTGTCTCCCTTCGTCAAGATTCATACTACCACTATACCACTATAATGCACCTTTACAACACGTACAGCATGTATGAAAATACACATTGGTGTACACTTGGTCTACTGATTGTCGTTCTCCGCTGAGCTGGATCATTCTTAAAACAATAAAATATTAACAACTTGACATACCACCGAGACTACATCTCCCTGTCTCTCATCAACGCCCATAATGCATAACGCAATGATTTGTAGTCGCATGTAACAATTCCTCTTTCATAGTTCAATATAAAAATGTCTGCACTGTTGTCATGTCGAGTCTGAAATCAAATGGAAGACAGGCACTGTATGTGGCACAGTAGGACTAGAACTACATCAATGCACTACTGACGATCCCGATAGCATGAATGATTTCATGGTGATGATGAAACTTGTTGGAAAGCCTGTCCTGTGATATCGGTCTGAAAATAGAAGCCATTATTAAAAGTAGGCAAGTACAATTGAATCATTACTTTGTAGCCTTTAGCTATTTCAGGCCACAGATTAGTGATAGATATCAAGCAAGTAACCACATAAAGCCGTCAGGTTATCCTTCACTACCTTACACGTTGAGTAAAAAGAGAGGGACCAACACAGAGAGGGACCAACAAAAAAACGTTAGAACTTCCAAACCACGGGCTACTTTGTGCATGGTATATGTTGCCAATTAAACAGTGCATGACAGCTAAAAGAAATTTCCTACGTTACCAATGGATGATAAGAGGAAAATATTTCCCCAGTCAATCTCAATTTATTCCAATTAAGGATTGTCATAAAAATCAATATTTTGATTCCAATATGGTACAAAATTTAAAAAATGTCTTTGAACTCAATTTTTCACACTTTCTATAGTATGAATTACACCAAAGACTAAAAAGCATACACCTCAAAATGATGTTATATCTCTGCAAGAAGGACAGGCAAAGACACCATTGCAAGTTCAGCTTCAACAACCTGCGCTAGTCGAAAAGAATACATCGAGGTACTTTGCCAATGAGGCAAATGGCCAAGCAAAACAAACTGACTCCCAAAAGGCCACGAGGAAAAAAAACTGATTTAACATGGTTAGTTAACATTTTGATCCCTTACAACTCCACTTTTCTCTGTTAACCTTAGGCAACAGATAACTGTCAGAGCATTCATATCAGGCTACGTCCGTACAAACATGAATTCAACAGCTATGGCAGCTTATGCATGTCCATTTATACCTTATCCTGCCACCACTCAACACACAATTAGTTGACATAAATGCAACAAATATATATGCTAGCCTAATCTATAGATTTAGGATCATGTTGTGTTGATGTGAAAACAGACAATGGAATATTTAGTACACACATGTATTTTAGCATGCACGTTAGTGGACATTTGTGTCTAATCAGAACGTTCAGCGTTTCAAACATCTCCATAGATGGCTCATTGGCGTACTGCACAAGGAGACGTTTTCGAAAGAGATGCTAGAAAAGGTCAAATTTAAAATCTGCAACTGACAGTTATCACATATAATGTATATGGCATGTATCACACCTGATTGAGGTTCCCCAGTGCTGCGTTATTGCTATGACAGAACATGTTATTTACATAGATAATCATTATTTTACAAAGCTCTATCAAATTGCACTAGTGGGAGGATAGCAATATAACCAGATGACGCTGCATTAGTGCTAGCTTGACCTTGTTCTCCCTGACCTTCGAGAGTTGTGTTCATAGTTGTGATGGCCATATGAGGCTTCATTACCGTTCTTCTAGCAGCAGGATATTATGCTAGCAGTGCTAACTCAGATTTTCTTTTTCAAAATAAAAGCCATCATTGAAATATAAGGCAATATAGAAATATTAGGTCTACAAAATATTCAGACCCCTTCACTCGGTACTTTATGGAAGCACCTATGGTAGCTGATACAGCAGAGTCTTCTTGGGTATGACGCTACAAGCTTGGCACACCAGTAATTGTGGAGTTTCTCCCATTCTTTGCAAAATCCTCTATCAGGATTGGATGGGGAACATTGCTGCGCAACCATTTTCAGGTATCTCCAGAAATGTTCAATTGGGTCTGGCCTCTAGCAGGGCCACTCAAGGACATTCACAGACTTGAAGGGGCACCATCCACCTAGTCAGAGATCCTGAGCGCTTTGGAGCAAGTTTTCATCAAGGATATGTCTGTATTTTGCTTATCTTTCCCTCAATCCTGATTAGTCTCCCGATCTCTGCTGCTGAAAAACATCCCCACAGCAATATGCTGCCACCACCACACTTCACTGTAGGGATCGTTTTGCCAGGTGATGAGTGGTGCCTGGTTTCCTCCAGACATGACGCTTGGCATTTAGGCCAAAGAGTTCAATCTTGGTTTCATCAGACCAGACAATCATGTTTTTCCTGGTCTGAGAGTCTTTATGGTGCCTTTTGGCAAACTCCAAGCAGGCTGTCATGTGCCTTTTACTGAAGAGTGTAGCTGACACAATCCAGTCTCAGAACTCAACGGATAATTCGTTCAACCTCACGCCATGGTTTTTCCTCTGACACGCATGGTTAACTGTGGGACCATATATAGACATGTGTGTGCCTTTCCACATAATGTCCAGTCAATTGAATTTACCACAGGTGTACTCCAATTGAGTTGTAGAAAGTTCAAGGACTACCTATGGTTATAGGATTCACCGGAGCTCAATTTAGTGTGTGATAGCAAAGAGCCCGAACACTTACGTAAAATAAATATTTCTGGTTGAATATTTTATGAATTTGCAAAAAAACCAACAACAAACAAAAGGTTTTTGCTTGGTCATTATAGGGTATTGTGTGTAAAAAAATGTGGAAAAAGTGAAGGGGTCTCAATACTTTCGGAAGGTACTGTAAGTAAAAAGAGAGTGTGTTTTCAGGCGGTGGTTAAGGCTGGAGGAGAGTCCAAAGCTTCCTAACTATATCCAGATAAAAACATATTTGAATGATGATTGCAATGGGAACAAAACAAAGAGAAATGCGCAACAAGAGTAATCAATAGAGGACAGTTAGAAAGTTTAGAAAGAAAATTTTAGAAAGAAAATTCACGGCCAGGGGCGGAAGATCATCAGGTCATGACGCCAAGACAATTGCCCAAGAGAAAGAAAGGGATGGGAGAGGAGGGTGGATACTGGTTTATAAAGACAATACAAGTCGCAATGCCTCTAACTTCTTCATTTTTAAATGACTGCGCTAAAACAGCACTCATCCTGAGGGATTTGATCTCAGAGCGTCCCACACTGTGCCACTATTCAGGGCTATTCAAAATCTCTGCTCGTCTCACTGGGCTCCCAGGTTCTGGGCCGACATAGCAGCCCCAACACAGCAGCAACAGTACCACAGCCCACGGACTGCTTATGCAATAAACTAGCTACTCATACATCCCTTTAAAACTCAACCAAAGTGCAACACAGAATAGAACAGTCATTCTACCTATTTTAGCTCTCCTTGTGAGAGGAGTAAAACAATTTCTTGATATACAAACAACTTCTAGGTCTAGTTAGATTTTGGTATTTTAGCAAGTTGTCCTAAACATAATCGCAATCATCCTCTGTACAGAAAACCAAACAGCATTGCCATTTCCTCTATCTGGATATTTTATGTCTCCTCAGGAGATAATTATAGCCAACATACCATATGTGTGCATTTACATGGTAGCTGTGTTCCGTATTAAAGACCTACCACATGTTTATACCATTGAAAATGTCTATTTTGTACACAATTACTAGTCATAATCAGTTATAACCACAGGCGAGTGTAAAGGTATTCCATGTATGCATTAGGACAAGACCACTAAGAGGTTTACCTCCTCCATCTGAAAGAAGCCAGGATGCAAATAAATACTTTCTGAAATTTGGACAATACACATTTATACAGCTGTGTAGATCCAGAGAATAGAGTTCTGTATTGCAATCCCACCATACCACTGGCAGAATTTCTATACTATCTGTGGATTTTTTTATATGCACAAAAATGGTGTCATAGAAAAATAGAAACTAGGTGAATACATGGGGAGAATCATTGCTGGTGATATTGATAATGTGATACTATTTCTCCAGATGGACCTTGAACATGCTTGTGATAGTTTTAGGGTTAATTCTCTAAAGAGGGTCCTGTTTTATAAACTGCTTCAGGCGAGGGTCTTTAATCACACATACTTCTCAGCCAAACAGCCCTGTCTGTGTCACAACATATCCCGGAGGGGCCTGATGGTCTGACCTGATGGTCACACATTTCAGAGTGGTGAATGAAAGGAGACCAGATAAGGAGCCCCTTGGAGTAATGTGGACCTTGGTGTATGGAGACCGTCAAGATCATGTGAGGATCATGTGAAGAAAGCAGCACACACATTTAGGGAAAATAACAGAGCACAAGGTGGAAGGGCAGGCGAGGCGGTGGGAAGGTCTATGTGTATTTTTGGCTGAGAAGCGTGGCCAGTGGGAACGAACAAGGAGCACAATTACAGTGACAAGAAGCAGCATGGTGGCTTTTGTTTCATATGATCCCTGTGAGTCGGTGAGCACTGACAGACACGGCAGAGAGGCGGGAGAGGGACAAACATACACACACAGTCAGGCTTATAAACAGGGACATGAACAAATAAAATCCAGTATACTTACAAATATTTACGCATTTAAATATAATTTATTTTTGAAATATTTGGCGCAGTCGAGGCCTTCACAATAACTTACACTCTCACAAACACACTCAGGAGACAGATGGGCTTAGACAAAGGAGGACCACAGAATGGTGTGATAAGAAATGGGAGGGTGGAAAGATTTCTAATTTAAAGCAGAGCATTGACATTTCTTATTACATTTCTCAATCCTGCCTTTACCAGGGGATTGATGTCCTTGCTCCATTTGAGCAAATCCTTTTTTCTACTTTAATAGTTGTGCACTTTCCTGATGAAGATGGTGGGTCCCAGATTCCATGGGATTGTCTTCTCTGTCCCATCAACCGTTGACAGTGGTATCAAATAACACAACTTAGTATGACAAGACATTACTGTTTGGCTGCACAGTTGACAAGAACTATAAAACATGATGAATAGATGTATCAAACCACACCAATATCTTGACAAAAAAGGGTTTTTATTATTATTACTCAACCATATTTTAGCTTGCAATTTTGTGATACAATTTGCAATTATGGCCTTGCCTCGTCACAATAACTCCACAGCGTGGGACAGTCCACAAGTGTGGGACAGTCAGAAATCAAGACATCCTTCCTCCAAGCACACTCCACCAAGCTGTGCTGATTCTTATCACACTGCTCACTCACAGAAGCTGAGGAAAACACATTCCACAGCCAACAACCACAGTTGAGCTTGCAGGCATCAGACTTACCAGAAGGAGTTACCATGTCACAAAACAGCCCTGTCCAACACACCACAGTGGTATAAGCGTCACCCCTTTAAAAATCAACTTTCAACAAGTTACAATTCAAATGACCAACCATGTGGGGAGTACCATTGTTTCATAATTGCAGCTTGCTTCTAGTTAATCATCTATGAAAATATTGTCTGAACGTGACCTGCTACACATTTTAGTTTAAATTGCAGAAAATTGGTGATGACGCAATCACTTACCCTCCAATATTGTGACTATCTGTGATATTTGTCTATTGATTTAAAAGTAATTAAGAGATACAGTTCAAGGTTTGTCGTTTTAATCCAACAATAGTTAAAATGTTATGTCAAAGTTCATTTTGATAGTTGCTGGGTGCCTGAGATTAGTTTATGGCAGTTCGTAGTGGAAGAGGTGAAAACTGCATTTACCTACTGAATTGTTTCGTAAGCTACTCATGAATGGGCTTTCGAGGTACCAGTATCTTGGAGTAAACCTGCTGAAGACCCCTGCACACAGAGTTGGGAACCATGTTATCATATATTTAACTACAACTGTTGTCTTCCATAATGATATGTACAAAAACAACTTTGAAAGCATGTTCGCACAATTTCCTCTATTGAATTTTGATGGACGGTAAGGGAATTTCAACGGATGGTTGCTAAATATCAGCTAGCTAGTTTACTTTGCTTAGCAAGGTTTACCGGTACCAAGGTGTCAATGTGATGCTGTCAAGACTGAGGATTTTCTCTTCTTCACCAATGTGCATGGGTTTTCACAAATTTACGATTTGGGACGTACAGAATTTGTGAATCAGCAACACCTTTTCAGCTAAACATATCGACAATTTGGTGAGTAAATTTCCATATGAATTAAGTTGGTGGATATGAAGTTCAGCCAAATTCATTATCTCTACCAGAAACAATTATATTCCACAATGAAACATGTGTAACTCAAGAATACTTCATATTCAAGAATAATTCATGAAACATGTTCCTCAAGAATAAGTCAGTTAGACAGCAAATGTTTGCTAAGGAAACATTTACCTCAAAGACACCAAGTTTGCAAATACAGAGTACAAAATACGTACATCAGTTTGTTCATGCACTTAATAAATCCTCTCTCACACCATCAGTTTCTTCAAAAAGGAGCATTCAGCCTGCAACCTTGTTTGTGCTGAGGCCGTGCCCCATGCAATCTGCTTTAAATCCTCTCTGCTCTCCAAGCTCAGTGATCTCATGGAATCCTGTATCTAAACAGCTCAAATTTCACAGAAGTTCAAAAGGAACAAAACATGCACTGCACAGCCCTAAAAGTTATGAGAATTTAAACTGACAGGAAGTCCTTGTTTTGTTTCCTAAATACAAATCAGATAATGTTGAAAAACTAGTTCTAGAAAGGCTAGTGGGAGAGTGAAATTAAGTTATATGCAACAGCTTCAGAAGTAACATTAAGAATTATGGTTAATGGCTTCTGACTAAGTCATCAACAGATGTAGTAAAAACCAATTGGTCAACAATATTACAAGGTCTTCATTTAAACATTTTTTCATTAGGCAAATACAACGCCAATTGGCCATGATTTATTACAGGTCCCCCAAACAAATGATTTTATGTAAACATGCATTTACCATGTTTAAGTAGACCTATAAACTACAACTGTTAATGATTCGCAAATAATTGACTAATAAAAAAACAGTACACTAATTGTTTACATACAGTTTAAGTAGACATTAAATTACATAAAATTACTTCCAATAAGTTATTTCTGTTAATTAAAGTTACATGATTATATGTTGGCAGTGACTGCACAGGTGGACGCAAATCCTTTTCTGCAACGATATCCCCGATTGCTGATTGGAAGAAAGTGCTACGATGAATAAATGGGTACTAATAATTGTAAGAGCCTTACTGCAAGAATTAGCACTTTGCAGTTAGTTATTGTAAGAAAGTGCTACGATGAATAAATGGGTACTAATAATTGTAAGAGCCTTACTGCAAGAATTAGCACTTTGCAGTTAGTTATTGTATCGTGTATTATTCCTTATATATTTGCACAGTGACAACATTGAAATGTAGTGGAAAACAATCTATATTTAAATGCTCTTGTGATGTCATAAGTCTCGGCCATCCTGCTCAGGAATACAGTCTGACCATATACACTATTTAAACCAAATTATTAAATTTTTTTGTGAACATTTCTTTTTCTATAAAAAAGGCCAATTAAGTCAAGAAGGCTGAGCCAATACAATAATCATTAATGATTAACGTAGGCTCATTCCATACAGTTACAGTAATATGATGTGTAAACTAGTCTGGTTAACGATGAATAAGAGCTGTACACACATGCTTTTATTCTTTCTGTGCTACTAAGAAAACACCAATGCAAGCGGAACAAGGGAGATGAGCTCCTGTAAACACACACTCTCTATTAGTGATTCCATTCAAAACCTGAACAAAAAGGGGGAATTGGAGGATTATAACAAAATCCTTTCCATAGAAATGTCGATAAACAACTGATCAAAGTTGGGAGGTTTATGCCATTTTGGCCTACGATTTGTTGTGGGACACAGAAAAAAAATAATAATAATGAAGACTGATAAAATTGTGGACGCTGTAGCTAAATCAATGGAAAGACATGTACAACTTAATTCTCCTGCACTTTGTGTGCAAAAAGTTGCATGGCAAGAGAGAATTTGAGAACACATTGCAGTCATTACTAAAGAGGTCGAAGAGGGCTCAGCATAATACGATGGCGGCATTTCAACCTGGGGAACACTTAGGTGGTTTGTATAATCTTTGAGATTTTTGTGAGATTTGTTTCAGACATAATTAGCCAGAAAGAGAACAAAAATGGGATTTGAGTCCTAAACAATACACAATTACATCAGAACATGTATTGAAGAACTAGCAAGATCTAAAACAACGTGTTCTCATTTTTACATTCATTTTGCAAAGCCTCTATGTTACATAGCTACTCTTTTTAGACATGGTTATCGTTAAAACTGCAAGTTTACTACACCATTGGAGCCTAACCGTGCTTCATAGGGAAATGTTTGTTATTCTGCTGGCTAATAAGTGAACAATAAGTTGAACAAACGTTGGCGTCAGTCATAAAACAACGTAACAACCAGATTTAATAGAAAGTTGATATTTCTGGGGAAGTTTTAAAAATTTGCAAAAATTTGTAAAAACCTGTTTATGCTTGGGCATTATGAGGTAGAGTGTAGATTGATTAGGAAAAATTCAATTGAATACATTTTAAAATAAGGTTGTAAGGAAACACTTGTGGAAAAATAAAGGAGTCTGTATACTTTCCAAATGCACTGCATGTCACCGCTCATTCTAATCCAATACACACTATTATCTTTAGACTTTGGTAGCCACGAGGCCGATCTCTCAGGGAGGTCTATCACATTACCTGGGGAAGGTAGAGTGCGAGAATTCAAATGTTTACCCGTCGAAATCTGGCCACAAGTCTCGTTCATCTATATAAAACAATCATAGTGTAAAAATGCTCACAGGTGGTCTTCCAGTGACATCATACATAAGCCGGGAAGGGACGTTTGCACATCTTGGAGTCAAAAGAAACCAATGCAAACAGTCGGTAAATAATAACCAGAAACAAAGTTACTACCACCTACTAATGATTCAGTAAACATTCTATTGAATTAAACGTAGCCAATACTATATCCCGAGCCCTGCTGCCCTGAAAGTGAAATATAGCAGCTAATCTTAAACAGACTGTGTCCAAAAAACAACCAACATTAATAAAAATGGCGTTATTAACAAGTGCTAAGATGACATGACACCTTGATAGTTATCTGATGTTGTTTTGAAATGTTTTTGGGGAAGACCATTTTTTGCATTCATTAGCTAGTTCACTTTTCTCTGAACAGCTAGCCCAGAGCTGATTGGTAGAAGTGAGGGTCTTCTGCATAGCATACAGTGAATCACAGTGACATATCTATTACAGGTGATAGTGTATGTAAAACCAACAATATACATGTTAAGTATTTAAGTATCATGAAGTAATTAAAAATGCTCAGGTCAATAAGCTTATATCACTAACGCAAACACTAAATGCTGTTCCATAATTCTGTTGTGTCCTCCAAAAAGGAATTATTATTACTAACACAATAGCATGAAAGTTCATAATTTGACTACATTTTGGTTCAGATGTTCACATATCAATTATTACTATAAGGGGTTTTAGTATTTATTAGCAGTCCACATTTCAATTGGTGAACATGTCGCAATTTCTGGTTTCATTCTCCACAAACTGACATGCAGTAAATATTATTTAATCATGGAAATCATTTACAGAGTGTGTACTCAGAAAGGCAATTTGTGTCGCCTACTTTACAATGGTTGCAAATTACAGGCTAAAGGCAAATAACTCAATGTCCAGACTCACTGTTCCCAAACTTTGCTCCTATAGTTGCAGACGAGCTCCCAAACTTTCTAAACAAACCAACAATATTTCACTTCATCGATAACATAAATACAAAGTTTTCTGTGTATCTGTTATCAGTACAGAGAAGGTAATCGCTTGATCTGGATTAAACCACCTCTCTGCTTACTTTGCTCCATGTTTTTGCTCGTTTTACCTTTGCCACACTGAATAAGCTACCAATCTGTTGGTGCTTGCACACCTTAATATACCCAATTTTGTGTTGGCATAACATTAATTATCTATCGACTAACCTGTCTGCTTTTTTGTGCACAAACAGAATAAAACAGATTTACCTTTGAAAAAGGGACGTCCATTTCCTCTTGACATTTAAAGCTAGTGGATGAATATCTTTTGATCATTGCTTAAAGTGATACATTGTGGTAAACACATAGTGTCAGTCTGCTCCAATTCATAAGAAGTGAAACTTTAGGTGATCAAGGGTCCTGAAACCTCCATACAGACATAAAGGGGAACAAATAACATTGATTCATAAATCACCAAATTTGGAATAACAAGGTTTGCATCTAATATAATATCAAATAAACAGATTTATTTTCTTTAAATTCATTATTTAAAAATAAGACTCCATTGGGGGGCTTTAACCCATGTTTGCATTTTCTAAGCTTTACAGCTGGTGAATTGCAGAATTTGGTTGAATTCTGGGGTCAACAACGCATACGGCTGGACTCATTCTTTGTGCACCTGGCCTTAGGCCAACAATAATTGAAAAGTACAAAATCAGAATTCAATGCCAATTTGACCCAGTTAAGAAAAAGAAATATTCAATAGCCAAGAGAAACATTTTCGTGTTATAAATGGTATGCTGGCCAGATCAATGAACATTTATCATTAATCTACAATGAGATAGAAGCTCAGGAAGCTGGAACACCTGCCATCTGACTACTTTTGCCAACCTAGTTATGCAGCATGTCTGGCATCAGAATCAAGTTAAAACATCTGCAATGTCTCATCATAGATGGAATCAAACACTCCATGCTGATTAGTTCTGTTATGGATGGCGGTAATTGTAACATTTATCGTAATGCACCATAACAATGCCATCGGTCTGCACCCGGCCTGAATACAGGCAGTGGCACAAATGTATCAGATGCCATCGCATTACAACGTTTTAGGCACAGGGTGCACCTTGAAATCAGTAATAAGTGTTACATGTTTCATAAGCATGTTAACTTTTTTTAATCCCCATTCTGTAAGCACATTAAGTAGGCTATGATTTAAATTATCTGATTTTAGACTTGAGGTTATCTACCTTGTTTACAACCACGTGTTTCAAAATCACAATACATAACCATAATTGCCATATTTGGCCAAAACATTCTATATTCTATCCAAATCGTGCAGGCTATTTTAAATAGAAATCTTAAATCCAAGGAGATGCTGTGCCCCCACGACCCTGATACTCTGCTTTGCTATTTTAGTGGGGCACATACCAGAGTTCTCTATAAAAAACTTTAAATGTCTGCACAGATGAACTTCTAAATCTATAGTGCAAGATTTTGGAAATCGTTCTGCTTACCCATAGTCAGGTGAATTGATAGATAACCATTTCTGCAGGAAATAGCTCTTTGCTGCTAGTGCTAAAAAAATCATAGGGGAAACAATGCACACCACAGAAATTGTTACTCAGAAAAGTGTAAGCATGCAATTTGATTCAAATCAGAGAAGAAATGTCTATGGCATATTTGTAAACATATACTGGTTAACTTTACATAAAGGGGGAATATAGGAACTTCCATAATGATGGCATAGCTGTAGAAAGAATATATCACATTCTGATCTCCAACAAAATCATCAAAATGTACTTGTTAAATATTGATTGTAGGAAACATTACAAGTATAGCTTAACAGCAAAACCCAAGAAACAGTAGTCTCATTGGATTGAAGAACTCTTGACGTGTCAATGATTTATATGCAGGTTCCCACCCCCATACATCTTCTGGGACATCCCCAGATGAGTGAAAGCAGCAGACACAGCAAAAGTAAAAATGATCTAGCCTACAGGTATTTTGATGCAAGTCTAAACATTTGGACAGGACCTTTTGAGTTTTAAAGGTTAATACTGTTAGTGAAGGGTGTGGCAAACACTGCCTGAGGAAGAAATTATCATTCTGTGCATAACGACTGTGCAAGCTGTACCAAGCTCAATAGACCTGGGCCCAACCCCAGTCTTAAACGAAGGCATGTGCAAAATGTACTCGGTTGTTCTCTCCTTATGTACAGAGCACAAAAGCAAACCACAGCACTGGTAGTTCCCCCCTCCCTCCCCCGGTTGAGACTTGGCAGGCTGAAGCAAAACCTTGTCACAGACATAAAAGGCGGGACAGACAGAGAGCAGCCTGGCGTTCTGTCACTGCGCCATCCCATAGCCTACCCAATACCACAGCAAACACCACATGCAGAAGAGGAGGGGGAAATGATGACCCTAACGCTACAGAGCATGCAGAGGTTACCCTAATCAAAGAGCTGGTCATGAATAAGTCAGGGAAACGCCATGACATCCGTGAGAGTGAGAGGTTTTTTCTGGGTCAGTGGGTATAACTGGTGAGTGTGACAGTTATAATGGATTGTCTTCACCTCAAGTCCTCTCTCTTAACTACCATCAGACAGCACTCCAGGGGTTGTAGAACAGTCATCTCTGCCTCATGATACAGGGAGGAGAGATGAAAGAGAGAGAGAGAGCACATTTTTATTTTCCTGCTGTAGTCTGGGGAACATGGAGTAGTTACACCTTTATCCAGTAGAAGCAGCTCATTGTTATTTTTATTTATTTGTTAATACAATGTAACATTGATGATGATGGTAATCGTTTTAGTGGGTAGATAAATTTGTTTTAGAGATTGTTGTGGTGGTAATGGCAATACAGGTGATAGTTGTATTATTGTAGATTGGTGTAATCATAATTGTAATAATTGTCATAATAATAAGCATTTTATAATTTACAGTTATTTTTGACAATTAAAAAAAGGTATTAGTATTCACAAATATCATTCTGTTCCTCTTAGAACTACTATGATCTTTTATGTCATTATTATCTCCTCACTTTTCATTTCTTTACAATATATACGGTTGATACTGATGCTTTGGCAATATTTACGCAATTTATTTTGCGTAAATATTGAATTTGAGAGAGAGAGAAGCTATTTGAATTTGAGAGAGAGAGAGAGACACACACAGAAAGACACAGAGTGAGACACACACACACAAACACACAAACACACAAACAGAGAGAGAGAACAAGAAAATGAGAGACCAGGCAAGACTAGTTCGGCCGGCCCGCGATTAGAAGGGATGAATGTTGTTGCCTTCACTGGATTCGAACCTGGGTCTCCCATGAGAGGCTGTGTCTTTAACCATTACGTCACAAAGCTATACGTAGAGTGACACACACACACACACACACACACACACACACACA
>JACXGI010009634.1:0-19952 GCA_016801175.1 Esox masquinongy
CATGAAGGTAAGAATGAACATTTTGGCGGACACTGCGATTTGAGTTCTGATTGTAAAATAACCAGATATTTAGGACTGAATAATTAACTGTCTGTCTTTACTTTCAGAACATTTGGAGAAGATCAAGCGGCTGACTGAAGAGAAGGTCGAGCTGAGGGCACAGCTGGCTCTACAATCAGGTAAAAACAAGACTATAGTTGCGCTAGCATGTTGTCTTCATAAAACATTTAATTTGTCTTGAATGTCGTGCAATTTGTCAGTGGTATGTGACAGTGATTAACTGCTTTTTTGTAGGTCCATGTCATTCACTTCACTTGCGCCACATAGGCACAATGAGTGAAGAACTGCACGAGCTGTTGAACAAGATGGCCACAGTGCTCGCTTGTGTCCAAGCAAATGGCTCGGTGTGGGAGTTGTTGTTCCCCAATGTTCAGGGTATTCAGCTACCCCTGGACAACCTGGAAGACCTGCGGCAGTTTGATTCACAGTTGAGGCAAGACATGGACGTTCAGGGCAGACTGGTAAGCAGTTTTCTTTTCATTGAAAACATCTAACAAACTTATATGTTATATAAAGTGATTAGAAACATTTTACATGAGCTGTAAAGTGTAAAACCTTTTAATTCTTCTATCTGTATGCTCTCAATCAAATGCTCTCGCCGTCTTGATCAGGCCAGCTTTAAGGACCTTTTTCTCAGGGCTATTCTTCAAAGTTATTTTGTACATGGCTATTAGATTCTTGTGATTAATTCATGACTTTTTCTCAATCATGTCAGACCATTTAAGTACAATATCTGATTATTGTATTACAGGAGCCATAAGGAAGAATCCTTCCATCTGGGATGCCACTGACGAGGCTGTCCAGAACCAGGTCACCAGGTACCTGAAAGGGGCAGCTGAGCGTGCAGGTGGGAGAAGACGTTACGGCGGTACAGTGGACCTGCCGTGAATATGAATGACAGCTCCAGCACAACCAATATTGCTGCTAATCTACAGTACTCTTTTTAAACTGCTGCAACGTACAGTGTTATGTATATGATCGCATTATCCTCTTGATATATTTAAAGCGGTGTGTGAATGTTCTTCTTAAATCTCACTGTAGTTGTAGAGTGCTATGCCACCATCTATAAGCTTATTGCATTTATTTATCTATAATATTCAGTAACTCTATTGATTGCTGCTAGGTCACACTTACGTATATAATTGCCATACTTGCCATATCTAAATGTTCAATAATAATACCCAGATTGCTGCTATATCAAAATACTACCCAGATTGCACTATTTGATTTTTTAAATTAATTTCAAATCATTTGGACATGTTTATTTTGTGTGCTTGCTGTATAATGCATGTTTTTTGTATGCATCTTGCAGTATTTGAAATAAATTGTATAGATTTTATTCAGTTAATTGTCATTTGTGATATGACCAAAATTATTATAAAGGATTATTATAAATAAAACCTAATAATGGATCGTGAGGCATCCCGTTGGGTTTAGTGCATAAAAGCGGCTAGCCGTCATCGAGCCGCTGGTGAGATGCTGATCAGGGTATTGTTGGAAGTCATTGTAATGAAAGCGGCCCAACGGTGGCCTGACTGCAATGCGCGCTATAAAAAAAAGTGGCCGTAGCTGGCGGCCCGCTGGCCAGACGCTTTGCAGAAAAGCTCGGCGGCCACAGTGGCAGAAACCTAGAGAGCCGCCAGTGGCCACTGGCGTGTTGCTTGCTGAGAAGTGAGAGCCCGGGCTTCTCGGCCATGGCCTAGTGGCCGACTGGCTCTGGCCCGTGTCAGTGGAAACAGAAAAAAATCTGGACTTAAAACACCAGTGTTTGGCACCAGTTGAAACACGACATTGGTGATGTTAATCAGGGGTCCTGCATATCATTTGCTTCTCTAAAGATTTGGAACACCAGGTGTGGGCCATCAGCCCCACCCTCCTGAGCTCACCTGGAGAGGTGTGAAACTCTGAGCAAACAAATGTAAAGAAAAGCATGCTATTGTGGACATTTAACTGTAGTGTTTTGATTTCCCCTGTTCCTCATAAAGGGCTAAATAGTCTGATATGCTTTATTGATCTGTACGGGTTATGGATCAAACTTCACAAGGACATTGGAGAAATAATTGTCCTTGTTGCATGTCTGACAACAACTGGTGGCAACGCCCCATCCATTCGATAATTTTGCATTAATTAACTGGGACAGTTCCTGTCCTTTGTGTTCATTGTGTTTGCCAAGGTAAAGTAATGCTAATGACTATTTGGGGGAGTGTTTTAGATATGTCTGATTTTAGGAAAAATAGCAATGTCTCTAAAAAGTTATTTGAGTCATAGTTAATGAGACCTCCCAACACATTGTGTTGTAGTCATTTTTAGGAGTTTGTCATCGTTAAAGAGACCTCCCAACATGTTGTGTTGTAGTCATATTTAGGAGTCTATCGTTAAAACAAGCTCCTACCACACCTTTGTGCTATAGTGTGTCTTATGGTATAATTAGTAGACTTTTAGAGTAGTTGAGATAAAATTGAATCGTGGTGGTATGTAACTATATTTTGTATTGTAACTATTACTTGATTGGAATAAATTGTATTACTTTGGAATATAGATTACTCCTCGTTCATCTTCACACTCGAGCTCGTAAAGCTACTGATAATCACAAACACATACGTCGAAGTGACCAGACATGACATCCCTGAGTTCTGGGTCTCTGAACAGTCTGGGTGGTCCCAGGGACACATGCCATTGTGGGCATCACTGAGTTTTGGGTTTCTGATCAGTCTGGATGGATCCAGAAACAAATGTCATTTTAATGTTAGGCTTGTGATGAGAGGTGTAGCTAACCTTTACTAAGGACTTCCAACATATGGGCGGTATTTCAGAAAGCAGGGTCAACATACTCTGAGTTGAAACCACAGCTCTGGGTTGACTGACTCTGAGCTGTCAAACTCAGAGTTGACGGTTTTAGAACAGGTGTTAACAATTAGTTCAGTCAACTCTAAGTTGAGTTAACCCTGAGTAAAGCATGTGCATGAGGAGATAAAAAGCCCTCATCAATAGAACGCAGATAACATGATTCATCATGGCAACAAGAGAAAAAGGTCTCAAATCCCGTACTTATCCCCAGTGGAGTTAGAAATATCAATGAATGCATATGCAGAATGAGTATATATTCAAGAAAAAAGCAATACAATAGAAGCAGCAAAGAACATGAGCTAGCGTGGCAGAAAATTGCTCACCAAGACAATACGTGAGTATTAATTGGAAAAATAAGTCTCATCTCAAGGGTTCCACTCATTAATATATATATATATATATTATCATATTATCATATATCATATTATATCGTCATTCTGAACAGTGAAATTCAGGTGACATGGCAAACGACATCTTCGTAGTAAGAATGAAGTAACCTATAAAGCAAAAATATAGCAATAATATACATAATGTAAACTAGCAGCAATTTTAAAGAGAGTAGGATGAGGAATATGAACAATATGGGTAGAAGAATTGAATACTATAGACACATATGAGTGTACATGCAAAGGAATATTCTAATGTACATTGAATGTACCTGAAAAGACATCAAAGCATCTGGAATGTTCATGTGTGATCAGTATGATCATGGATCAGTGTTGTTGGCTGACTAGTCTTATGGCCTGAGGGAAAAACTGTTTGCGAATCTAGAAGTGCATGCCCTGATGCTCTGGTAGTGTCAAACAGACGGCAGCAGTGTGAACAGACCATAGCCTGGGTGGCTGTAGTCTTTGATGATGGTCCGTACTTTCCTCAGGCATCGTGTGGTAGACGCCTTGCACAGACGGGAGATGGCAGCTGATGGCGCGCTCTGCAGACTTCACCACCCTCTGGAGGGACTTGTGATCCACAGCAGAGCAGCTGCCGTACCAGGCAGTAATGCAGCCTGAGAGGATGCTCTCAGTGGTGCACCTGTATTAATTGGTGAGTTTTTTCAGACATACCACACTTCTTGAATCTCCTCTTGAGTCTCATTCTTGAGGTCATCTATTTATGCCGGTGCAACCCAACCGGCACAAAACATACTTGGTAGCAACTGAAAATGAAAAAAATACACTTCAAATAGGAAAAGTATAATTTCAGTATAAGCAACTGTGATGTTGTTTAGCCTCCCCTACCTAATTAAACACCTTTCAGCGGCTACATTCGACATGTGATAGATTTAAGTAGTCACTGAAAATTTCTAAGCAGAAAAAAGTACAATTCTCAGAAAAAATTACAAATCTTTGTTGGCCTACCTGCACATTAATGCTGTGGAAAGACTTCGAATTCACATAATCTCCTTTATTTACTGAAGGGGCTGTGCTAGGAATGAGTGCCATCTATGCTGCCAATTCTGTGCAATTCTTTTTTTATGAGCCTTGTATGTCTGTGACTTGGGAACAATACAAAGGTGTACAGTAAACGTTCAAGTCACATCTCTGACAGCCCAACAGACGGTTGCCTTGGAAATATGCTCAGCGTCACCGATGTTATACAGAGAACTGCAACACAGAATTTGTTCTGAACTGAGAGCATGTCCACGATGTGTCATAGGAACGATATGAAGGCTGAGAATATTGTTCAGATAAATCAGGTCTGGATCCATGGGGGTAAAGCATTGCCCCCGAGATTGAATCTGTGCCCCCCCCCTGTTTTGTTTCCCCTTAAACACTGCAAATGGTATATGAATTTGATATGCCCCCCCATAATAAAAAATGTCCCCTCAGTCATTTCATCCTGGAGCTGGTCCTGAGATAAATGATCGAATGTGCAGAAAAACGGTAATGCTCAAACAGATAATCATTAGGGAATGATAAAACATCCAAGCAGGGTCTGATCACCCTCTCCCGACTGAGATTTATGCGGAGTATTTGTGCTTCAACTGGCTCTTCGAGAAAAGGACACGCCCTGTCTGACACATTCAGATGGCAGGTTTCAGTTAAAGAGTATGACAAACTCAGGATTAGTTGGATAAAACCTGCTAGCGAGCAGGTTAGCTTCACAGAGTATGTTGCCATAGTAACTGACTCAGAGAAACGCTGAACTGGCTCTTTGAAACCGTAAACCCAGAGTTTCCATCAAATCTGAGTCAACTAACTCTGAATTTTCACTAAACCCACTTTTTGAAATATCCCCATGGTCATTTACGATAACATTTATTTACTAACAATATGGACTCAGATTATACATTTCTATTTATTTATCACTAAGGTTATGTTCCCTTGCACTAATTTCCCTAGCTGTCCCCTGGTAACCTATGTGGTAAACTTTTCGAACCACTCTCACCCCTCACTACATAGGTTGTGGGATAAAGAGCAAGAATATGCCTGTTTGGAAGGAATAGTTAGTAGATAGCAACGTATCATCTTTTTCTCTCTTTCCAGAAAAGATTGGGGCCCCTATTTTCTTGTAAACCACTGTATACATGAGCAATTTGAAGCAAAAGCTGCTAGAATTTCAATTGAACATACAGTAAAAGGTATATGTGCTTTGGCCAAATTATCCCATTAGCATTTACCTAATGTAATCATAATTTATTGTATCTGTAAACAGGGAAGGGTTTTGATTAGACTGCCCAGGTCTCTCCCCCCAGGTGATAGTACAAACAGCCAAATATCACACTGCCACTCCTGCACATGTCCATGCTTTCCAGTCCCGTTGATGGGCCATACTTTGCGTTGAGTGAGGAGTCCCCATAGACCCTTTAGCCTCTATCTTTGATGTCTTGGTGATGTAAATGATGATGTCAACCTTGGGTACTGCTTTCATCTGTACAGAGCTTCGATGGCTCAATGGGACTACTCTTCACTGACCAGTTTGATCCACAGTGGGGTTTTACCGGAGATGGTTGTTGAGGTACATTGGTAGTTGATTTGCCTTTTGTACTGCTTTGAAGTAGTACTTTGAAATGCTTTGGTTGTCTTTGAAGCACCGCTTGTAGCATTTTTTGGGTGAAATGACATTTGTTGTAGACGGTGATGTTAACATTTAAACTTTTAATCATACAGTGCACTTCAGAATAATTGGCCCTCTTAGTTAAGATGAGCGAAAAAGTATCTATTGTTTATCTACATAAAACATGGGTATTTTACTGTTAATGAATTTTCAGAGCTTTGTAGATTTTATTTCACTTGAATATTTTGGTTTACTGGAAAGTCAGAGTTTATGTGTTTTGATTTTAAGGCATGAAAAGTTGACTTTCTATATCCATTGTTGATATACAGCTCGGGAAAAAATTAAGAGACCACTGCACCTTTTTCTTTCCTTTCCAAAAAAGTTGAAAAGGAAAGTTTTGAGTGAGGAACAGAAGCGTTCAATTTGCAGTGGTCTCTTAATTTTTACCCTTCTGTTCCTCACTCAAAACCTTTCTTTTCGACTTTTTTGGAAAGGAAAGAAAAAGGTGCAGTGGTCACTTAATTTTTTCCAGAGCTGTATGTATAAATACATATTATTACAGTACCTGTCAAAAGTTGGGACCCACTACTCATTCAAGGGTATTTCTTTATTTTGTAGTATTTTCCACATTGTAGAATAAATATAGAAGACAACAAAACAATGAAATAACACATGAAATCATATATTAAACAAAATATGTTTAACAAGTCAATATACATTTATATTTTGAATTTTCCAGCATATTACGAACATGGACAAATTTCACTGGCAAACAGGAACAGTGGTCTTAAAGTGAAGTTGACCAAAAGGGATAGATGGATACTTAACAGGATAGTTGCTCAATGCCCCAAATGGCTCAAAAAATACCTCTGTCACCCAGTCAACAAAACTGTAAGTTGAGATTTACAAAGATGGAATTTATTACAGGGCTGCCATTTGGAAAATGCCTGTATCTAAGGCAAAGACACATAACTTGGACCAAAAAACCTGGACCCCTGAGCAAAGGATGCCTTCAGCCCACAACGTCTGCTACCAACTGTTAAACATGGTAAGGGATCTATAATGGAATAGGTAGCCATCTCCTGGGAATCATTGGGTCTGATGATTGCTCTGCATGGTCATATAACGGCTACGGACTATGAGGCCATTTTACAGCACCAGGTGCACCCCATGGTCTGATATTTCAGGATCTTAGTGCCCTCATACACACTGCTAAACAAATTCTAGAGTGGTTTTATAAACACCAGGATGACATCAAATGCCTTCAATGGCCTCCCCAATAACCAGATCTGCACATCATTGAACTTTTTTCCTCCTTCATCCCTGAAATAACTTGGGGCTTTTCTTCTTTATAAATGGTGAAGTATCCCACTACACACAGTTTGGGTCTTGTATGACTGCATTCCAAGGATTGGAGCTGTTATGAAGGGTCCTTGATAATATATTGTTAGGCTTTTCCATTATTTTGTCCACCCCCTGTATATACACATCTCTGTGTGTGTGATAAAGTCATCTCTAGAAATATTGACACACTTTCTCTTTCAAATAATGCTTCAAGAAACCATTTCCTTAAGAAAATTGTTACAATTCAAAAATATTTTGGTATACAGCATTTTTGAGGTTGAACAAAACCAAAACAAAATCTGAAAAACAATAGCTTATTCCACAAATAAATCCTTTAATGGCCAGTACAATTTTATTGGCATCTTGTAGAAGTAGTAAGAAATAATAACATTTCAAGCAGGTGATTTTCAAGTGCCTGCAATGTGAAAATCTCTAATTCAACAATTTTCAGTAAAGAAAAGTACTCCATCGTCTGTTTTGTGTCACTGTGTGTACCTCAATGAACATGGAGAAAAGAAAGAAAACCAGAGAGTTCTCTGAGGTCAGGCACAAGATGAAGCCAAGCATGGACAATTTTAAGTCCATCTCCGGAGACCTTGATTTTTCCTGTTTCCATCGCATGTCAAGATATCAAGAAGTTTGCCAATGTAACCAACCTCACTTGATGGGGGTATTTCAGAAAGCAGGGTTAACATACTCTGAGTTGAAACCACAACTCTGGGTTGACTGACTCTGAGCTGTCAAACTCAGAGTTGCCGGTTTCAGAACAGGTGGTAACAATACATTCAGTCAACTCTGAGTTAAGTTAACCCTGAGTAAAGCACGTGCACGAGGAGACAAAAAGCCCTCATCAATGGAACGCAGATAACGTGATTCATCATGGCAACAGGAGAAAAAGGTCTCGGACCCCGTACTTCTCCCCAGTGGAGTTGGATATATTAATGAATGCACATGTAGAACATGACAATATATTCAAGAAGAAAGCAATACAGTATCAGAAGCAAAAGAACGTGAGCTGGCGTGCCAGTAAATTGCTGACCGAGACAATGTGTGAGTGTTAACTGAAAAAAAAGAAAAGTCACATCTCGAGTCTTCCACTCATTAAACATTTACATAATGTGTGCGTGTGGGTGTAATATCAAGTTCAGAGTTCATCTATCAAATTCACTGAATAACAGAGCGTCATTCTGAACAGTGACATTCTTGTGACATGGCACACATGTAAGTAGTAAGAATTAAGAAATATATAAAGCAGAAGTATAGCAATAATATACATAAAAATGTAAACTAGCAGCAGTTTTAGAGTAGGATGGGACATATGAACAATATGGGTAGAAGTATTGAATATTATAAATATAATGAGTGTATTATGCCTATGAATGGTACATACAAAAGAATATTCTAATGTACATTAAATGTACATAGAAAGACATTAGAGCATTTGGAATGTTCATGTGTGGTCAGTATGATCATAGATCATTGTTGCTGGTTGAGGAGCCTTATGGCCTGAGGGAAAAAACTGTGAGTCTGGAAGTGCGTGCTCCGATTCTCCAGAAGTGTCAACCAGACGGCGGTAGCGGTGTGAATAGACCATAGCTTTGGTGGCTGTAGTCTTTGATGTTTCGTACTTTCCTAAGGCATCGTGTATGATAGATGCCTTGCATGGAGGGAAGATGGCAGCCGATGACGCAATCCACAGACCTCACCACCCTCTGGAAGGACTTGCGATCGGAGCGGCTGCCGTATCAGGCAGTTATGCAGCCTGAGAGGATGCTCTCAATGGTGCACCTGTAGAAGTTGGTGAGTTTTTACAGACATGCCCAATTTCTTGAGTCTCCTCAGGAAGTATAGTTGCTTGTGGGCAGTTTTCACTACTGAGTTTGCTTGCCTGGACCAAGTGAGGTCATCTATTTATGCAGGTGCAACCCAACAGGCGCAAAACGTTCTTGGGAGCAACTGAAGATGAAATAAAAATATATACTTCAAACAGGAAAAGTATCATATCAGTACAAGCAATTGTAAGGCTGTTTAGCCTTCCCTACCTAATTAAACACCTTTCAGTGGCTACATGCAACATATATTTAACCAGTAAATGAAATTTTCTAAGCAAAAAATAAGTACAATTCTCGAAAAAAGTAAAATTCTTTGTTGGCGTATCTGCACATTAATGCTGTGGAAAGACTTCCTATTCACATAATCTCTTTAATTTACTGAAGGAGCTGTGATAGGAGTATAAGTGCCATCTATGCAGCCAATCACCCCTGGAAACCCTAAAATATTAACGGATTTGTGCTTCAAGTCTCAAAGTTTCATACTAACTTAACTTATTTCTGCTTAGACTGATATCTGCAATTCTGTGGACTTCTTTTTTGATGAGTCTTGTGGGTCTGTGACTTAGGAACGCTACTAAAGTGTACAGAAAACTTTGCAGTGCAAGAGTCACATCTCTGACAGCCCGACAAAGACGGTTGCCTTAGACATAATCTCAGCGTCATCGATGTTATACAGAAAACTGCAACACAAAGAATTTGTTCCGAACTGAGAGTATGTCCATCATGTATCATAGGAACGCTATGAGGACTGAGAATATTTTTCAGATAAATGATCGATTGTGCAGAAAAACAGTAATTCTCAAACAGATAATCATTAGGGAATGATAAAACATCAAAGAAGGGTCTTATCACCCTCTCCCAACTGAGATTTCTGCTGAGTATTTGTGCTTCTACTGGCTCTTGGAGAAAAGGACACACCCTGTCTGACACAATCAGATGGCAATTTTCAGTGAAAGAGTAGGACAAACTCAGGGTCAGTGGGATAAAACCTGCTAGCGAGCAGGTTAGCTTCACAGAGTATGTTGCCATAGTAACTGACTCAGAGAAACGCTGAACTGGCTCTTTGAAACCGTAAACCCAGAGTATCCATCAACTCTGAGTCAACTAACTCTAGGTTTTCACTAACCCTGCTTTCTGAAATACCCCCAATGTGGCTGCAGGAGAAAACGTGATGGAAGATCACAACAAAGTATTGTTTGAAAGGTGGTAAAGCACTTCAATCAACTGCCACAAAGTGGACCTATAGGTCAATCCTTGTAAATCTAAAGAACGCACGCTCTAAATTTTCCTTGTCTCCTGCTCCGTTTAAACTTAGGAGGAGATGTCATGGCCCACAGCTCCGAGGTACTAGGCTCGAAAGACTTGTTGCTGTCCCTGTCCAAAGTCCTCCTGGTTGTGTTGCAGATCAAGACGATACCTGACGATTCCAGCTGCCACTCTGCTGACCACCCCCCCCCCCAGGTTGTCCCTGTCCTTGTCCACCTGGTCATGCTTCCGGTTTTTATAGACTCTGGACACAGCCCAAATGCATGTATTAATTATTACAACTTATACTCTTAAAATGTTCACCTGGCACAGCTGGAAGAGGACTGGTCACCTCTGTGAGCCTGGTTTCTCTCTAGGTTTCTTCCTAAATTTCAGCTCCTTTTTGAGCGATTTTCCTAGGCACTGTGCTTCAACATTATTGTTGCTTTCTTCCTTGGGGCTTCATGCTGGGTGTTTCGTAAAAGCACTTTGTGACAACTGCTGATGGGCAACACATTGAACTCTTCATCAAGTTCCTCAAACCATTCCTGAACAATTTGTGCGCATTATCCTGTGGAGTGCGGAGTGCGCATTATCCTGCTGAAAGAGGCCACTGCCATCAGGGAATACCATTGCCATGAAAGGGTGTACCTGGTCTGCAACGATGTTTAGGTAGGTGGCACATGTCAAATTGACATCCACATGAATGCCTGGCCCCAGGGTTTTCCAGCAGAACATTGCCCAGAGCATCACACTCCCACGACCACCTTGTCATCTTCCCACAGTGCATCCTGGTGCCATCCCTTCCCCAGGTAAACGGCACACATGTACACGGCTGTCCACGTGATGTAAAAGAAAATGGGACTCATCGGAACAGGCGATCTTCTTCCACTGCTTCCACAGTAGAGTCTTGGAACATCTCATTCGTATAGTGGTTACCTTAGTAAGAACATTTCTCAGTCGAAAATCAAGGGAGAAGGAGAAGCTTTATTAAAAACACCGCCGTAGTGTTGTCTGATGTTACATGTTCAATGGATCTCACTGTAAAGATGGTTGCTAGTGGTTATATACATTGAAGGGCGTGTCTATCTAGCACAGATCACATTTCCACAAGAACGCAATGTCAAATGGTCAATGTAAATATTCCACTTTCCTGAGGTTGGCAGAGCATGACCTACTAAGAGAATATAAACACAGATGTTTCTGTTGTTATCATTGTCTGGGCACATTTACCTTTCAATGAAACATATTCATATGATTCTACAGTCCCCCTTATCACAAATGTAACAAAAAAACATTACATGTTTAATAAAACATTAAAAATACAATTCATTTCCTAATGAAAAGAAAAGGTTCATGCACTTATGTTACAAATTATTAAGACAAAACAACAAAAAAGGAGTATCTGACCAATGAGGTCTTATTGTTCCTAAAATGAAAATAAATGTAAACAAAACACAATTGACACACCCCACTCTGACAACTCAATGAATGGCAGTGGTCAATCCCTTCTCCACCTCAGATTATGAGGGTCGAGATAACATGTTTTTCACATGCACTTGCAATGTAAGTGCAGATATTTTGAGTGCAGGTGGACAGCCACTGAGCCGTTTAGCAGTCTTACTCTACTGATGGACTGGGCTGTCCACATCACGCATCAGAATCAGGTAGCTTATTATCAAACTAAGTTACTTGCTCACTTTTGTGAAGACAATGTAAACATTATAGCTAGGCATAATCACACACATCTGGATGAATGACCAGTCAATCAGGTAGCTTATCATCAAACTAAGCGACTAGCTCACTTTTGTGAAGAAAAGCTAGCTACCCAACGAACAAGCTAGAAACCAGGAAATGTTAGCTAGCTGGTGAGTTAACATTGTTACCTAGCTTGCTAACGTTAACAGTAACATCAGTAGCTATAGCTAGATAACTAGCAATGCAAAGGACAACTTTCTGAAAAAGTATTATCTGTAGCTAGTTAGCAAATGTTAGACTTACCCGTATAAATTAGGAATGTTTCGTGGCAGACGGAATACCCTCTGCTTACATAGGAAGTCCTTTGTCGTTTGTGTTTGGTCTGTTGACTTTGTATACAATGCTGTGTGTTTTTGCTACAGTTCACACTCAAGGTGTTCAATACTCCAAGAATCTGTGCATCTTTCATTGTCTCTGTCATGGATGCCATAGTTGCCCTATGTTTGTAAATGTAATCTGTGCACAGTTGTTTTATACAAGACAAGCCAGCGTTTTATTTTCAGTCATCTCCGCATTTGCAATGAAATGCCTGAATTTTGTCCATTTCCTTCTCATACGCTGCTTGCACAGGACATTCCACTGATTCCATCACCAGTCATCTGTGACAACAACACTGTACAACTCCAGTTCCTTCACCACAACTTTCATCAGAAGAAATCTTCAATGCCTTGTTCTCTTCGTATATCTCCGATCTGCTTTTGCCATATGAACCCCTCAGAGACTTAAGGTCATCTGATGCTGGGTTATTAACCATTCCAAGAGTTAAAACAAAACATGGAGAGGCAGCCTTCTGTTACTATGCTACTTATAGCTGGAATAAACTTCCAAAACATATTAGAAATGCCCAAACTGTAACAACTTTTAAAACTAACTTAAAACATTTTGTTCTGTGCTGTATATACTTAAATGATGTAGACTGTTTGAATTACTCTAATTTTTTAATGTGATTGTTTTTGACTGATTAAAAATTGTTTTTTTTTATTCATGAATTTTTTTTTGGTTTATATATGTCCTTCTTGGCTTATGTAAAGCACTTTGAGTTGCCTTGGGTATGAAAATGTGCTATACAAATAAATTTGACTTGACTTGACTCTGACAACGGTTTGAACAGTACCCAAGTCCGGGATTTCCTCATTGTTTCTTTTTCTGAGTCAGAGAGGGTCATGGCATCATTGTCCTCCAGAAAGTATTCTCTCACAACTTATTCCCACTCAGATTTGTTGACAACAACAGCTAAATTCAGGGCAGTGATAAGATCTCTAGCAACGCGTTTGCAGTTGTCCATGTTTGAAATTGAAATTCCCGGGATTGCATTAACTGACCAAGTAGTCGTGTTTTGACAGAAGCCGAGGACTTGATAGAACAATCAGAACTCAGTATGTCAGCATGTCCAACCCCATTATCTCAGCCAATCATGTCTATCAGGAAAAGTCCTGTATTTTCCACTGGCTAAACAAGGGTTTGAGTTACATCTTCAAGAAGGCATTTCTGTAAAAAAGAAAATGTACCGGAACATGTTTTTCTTCTTACAAAAGGCTCTCTTGAAAAGTAGTGACATGCAACATATGCCCCCGTTCCTGAATTCTGTCACATATTCGAGGCATGCGGAGGGTGGAACACCCAAGTACATCTTTGTTCAAGCAAATAGTCTTCAACGCTTGCATGTAGATGATCCTTGTGGACATGCAGGTAAATAGCACAGCGCATCTTTTGTGATTAGCTTGGCCACCTCTAGTGCTTCATTCACAGACCTCCCATGGTCCAAAGACATCTAGACCTACATATGAAAATGGGGGTTCTTTTTGCAGGCATTCACCAGGTAACTCTGCTACTCGTTGTTGCTCTATTCTTCCTCTATAATTTTCCGACAAGTAACACATCTGTGGATCACACTGCTGATGTTCCTTTTCCCTCCAACCATCCACAAACCACTGGCATGGATTGCGCTCTCAGTTAGGTGTCTTCCTTGTTGCTTTACACATTCGTGATGGTGTCAGACAAGCAGGGTGGACACGTGATGATAGCTTGGGATGATGAGAGGGTTGGCCTCACTCCTCTATAACTCAAACTGCATAATGTGCCCACCAACTCTCAATAAGCCTTCATTGACAGGTTGGAGCTTACAGAGAGGACTCCATTTAGAAATGTCAGACTTTGCTTCAATGCTCTTGAATTCATCAGAGTAGACCTTGTGTTGAACACTTTTGATCACAATGTTTTCAGCCTTGGCAAGTTCAACCCCAGAAATACCTTTCTTGCAGAAGTGCCAGCCATCACAGTTGCCTGAAGTGTGAGTGAAACACGGAGCAATGTGAAGCAGGCAGGCTACAGCTTTTATGTGGGATCTCCAGCTCAAGAAACGCTCAAAGTGCTTTGACTCCTGGCTCTGTGAGACTTGGGTAGTAAAAGTTTTCACTTGGGGACAGATCTCGGCATCAGACTCCGGATCGACAAGGTCGAATGAAGCTTGGTCCTCAGAGACTAACTTTTCAGGGTTGCTCAAGAAAGCAGGTCCAGACAGCCAGGTTGTGCCAGCCAGGTGGAAACCTGACACAGACCATGGTCTGCTGAGTTGAGTCCTGTGGGAACATACGCCAACTGATCTGGTTGAGTTGACTGTCTGATGCGCAGCACCCAGTTATTGACATATACATAAACATCTTCGTGTTTGGTTATATATGTATCCTAACACCACTTTACTATCCGTGTAGAATTAGATTGCATCCAATTTCAGGTCTATTTGTGCTGTCATAAGCTCAGCAATTTCCACAGCCAACACTGTAGCACAAAACCCTAGTCTTGGAATAGTTAGCTCTGGTCGAGGCGCTAGTTTGACTTTACCAAAGACAAAGCCTGCATTGCTATGGCCCTCTTTGTCTGTGACTTTCAGATAAGCCACCACAGATTTGGCTTTGACAGAAGCATCTGAGAAGATGCACAGTTTCCTGTTTTGCGCATTAGAGGCAGAGCAGGATGCATAGGTTTGTGGAACATGTAGCTCTTTCAGTTCCAGTAGTGAATCTTGCCATCTTCTACATTCCACATGCTTGGCCTCAGGAAGGGGTGTATCCCAATCTGCGTTCTGAGAAATGAGCTCTCTGAGAAGCAATCATCCCTGAATAGTGAGTGGGGCTAAAAACCCTAGGGGATCAAACAGACACAGAGGTGCACAGAGAGCATCTCTGTGGAGAGCACACCTCGATGTGTGAAAGGATTTCGGCTTTCAGGAACTTGGAATGTGAATGTGTCTGACATGATGTTCCAGCTCACCCCAAGACTTTGTTGTATGGTAAGTTCATTGACTGAAAGGTCCAGATCTTTGATGTATTTAGCTCTATCTTCTGGGGGGAATGCATCCAAAGTTTCCGAAGACATGAACTCTCATGCGGTAGTCAACTACTTCATTGTTAATGTAATTGTTATGGTGCCATAAGAAGCTTAAGAAATCTCTACTGTCTTCTCGAACCACAAAACAGTGGAACATTTGCTGAATGTCTGCCATAATGGTGGACGTTCTCTTCTTAATCTGATAAGGACTCCCAGAAGGCTATTGTTGAGGTCAGGACCAGACAGCAGCATATCATTGAGGGAGACTCTGTCAATTTGTGCACTGGAGTCGGATACCACACAAATTTGCCTTGGCTTTTGGGGGTGATACACTCCATGCGTAGGGAGATACCAACATCCCTTTTTTTCTTCAATTGGGGGTGCCAGTACTGCATGGTTATTTTCGAGTATGTTTTGCATGAACTCGAAGAAGTTGACCTTTCTGAATTCTTGTTGAGAGTGCGCTGGTGTGATGCTAGACAGTTATAAGCATACTGCTGGTTGTTGGGTAATCGTCTTCTTGATTTGCGGAAGGATAGTGAAGCAACCCAGCTATTTTCCTCCTCTTGGTAGAATTCCTCTACCATTATCGGCTGGAATGTTGTCCTCAATGGAAGGTGTGAGCTGGTTGTCTTTCTCGGAGTGGTAAAAAACGGTTTGTTCCAGGTTTTCTTCTGTCAATTTCACAGGAGCGCTTGACATTGGAGTCCATTGAGAAGAGCTTTTCTGTTGGCCTTTGAGGCTGTAGTTTTCCTTTACTTTACCATGTTTCCCAAATGGAATTTGATAAATTGGTCGTCCATTCTCCAGTATGCATGTCTTCAGAGCACTCACTGTTTTTGGTTTGTGAGCAGTTCCTAGGCAAATATCACCTATGATGACCCTTCCAAGATCCAAGGGTGGTATCTCATCAGCTAAATGATTCAAATGTCATTGGTGATACGCAGCGTCGGGTGTGGGAATCTCTGCTCTGTTGTTTGGAATTTGGTTACATTTAATCAGAGTAGGGAGTGAGAGGCTTAACAAAGCAAAAGATTTGTGGTAAGTCCTAAAAGGATTTACCACTGAAGCCTTTGCCACAGATGTCAGTCCATTTTGATTCAACATCTGAAGGTGTGTCCTTTCCCTCCCTGCATTGCTCTGGTGTGGGAAATTATGGTTTCAACATCTGAAGGGGTCGGACCCGGGTGGAGGGCTGAAAGGTGTATGTCGCTCTCACACTCCACATATTTGACAGTTACTTCGCGGCTCTTTGCTTGGTGCGTAGTTGAAGCACAACAACGGAAGTATATAGAGTTCTCTTTAAGAAATTTCTTGCGATCTTATAGGAGCATGTTCCTAAAGGCCTTGCATTTCTTAAGGGGATGGGGCTTGGAATGATTAGGACACTGCTAATCTGGACTGACTGTTGGTTTAGGGGAACTCTCTGTTGTAGACATTTGTTTTGTGAATGGAGACAGGTGTCCTTGTGTTTGTAACTACTGGCCTCTCTTTCCTGGGGTTAGCCGTAGAGGTAGAGGATAGCTTTTCGCCTTTCAGACGAACATTTACAGCCAGAGCCGAATGCCATTTGTCGTCATTAGCATACAAATCGGCCCTATTCTCCTCTGCAGCATACACATTCTCCTCTGCAGCATCAACATCCAGCCAGAGCATCAGTTCATCTAGCTACTAGGTTGTCAAACTATATAGAATAGTCTAAAAAATAATGAATTACAGAGTTTGTTTGTTATAAATTGTTGATGAATTTGAAAAAATACAAGAATGTGTTTGTATTGAAGGTCTTATCATACGAAAAAAACAACTAAAAAAAGAATACATAGAACAATTATTTTTAAGAACACAAGCTAAAGTATTTTCATTTGTTTAATAGGCCCTACAAATGTACAAAATGAAAATTAAACAGCCAATCTACAGGTGACATGAATAAGTTATCGAATACCTGAGAGGACTTATTAGAAAAAGACAAGGTCCAAAATGAATAGGCTATGTGAATGGCACATCTTTGCAGGTCTCTCCTGGGGTTTTCTAGTGGGGTTATCAAGTTGATTTCAACTTCAATGCGTAGCTCTAGTCTCCTAGATTACTGATATATAAGGTTTTTTTATAGGTAACATGAATAATTTATCGAAATACCGAGAGGAGTTATTAGAAAAAGACAAGGTCCAATATGAATAGGTTGTGTGAACGGCGCGTCTTTGCAGGTCTTTCCCGGACGTTTCTATTGGGGCTGTTGAGTTGATTTCAATGCCATTCAGCAAAATAAGTAGAGAAAATTCAAAGAGAGATGATAGGATGTGCATGCGATATAGTTTCTCTTCTCTCCTAATATAACAAGAAACCAGGCAAGCCTAGTTCAGCCGGCCCGCAATAAATTGTGTTAATCGTGGCTGTCCTCTCAAGAATCGAACCCAGGTCGCCCATGTGAAAGGCATTGTCGGTAACCATTACGCCACCTAACTGCACAAATGCCAGGCATTAGTATAGCCTCTTCCCATTATATTATTTTCACTCATTAACATCACGCCAAGTTTGAATATTTTGTTAGACACCATTAACTAGCATTAAACTGAGTAACGTTTCTTATTAAGTTTACCTCCACCACAAATAGTATCTATGAACTGTATGACTTTTGCCACTGGCCGTTTTAAAAGCTTATTAGTAAGTAATATGTCGCTACACGCCATTATATTGTGTTAAACTGAGTAACGTTTCTTATTAAGTTTACCTCCACCACAAATAGCATCTATGAACTTTATGACTTTTGCCACTGGCCATTTTTAAATCCTGAGACATAATTCAAAAATCCACCAGAAATAGTCGCAATATAGTAAACAGTTTCATTTTAGGCTTCCCATAACGTATCTACTCAAGGTTGTAGCCAGCGAGGTATTTGTCTATTCTGAACAAATTCTCTTTTGCCACGGGCCGTTTTAACAGCTAATTAGCCATTTGTGAATGACATAGATACAGTATCTATCAATATAGGTGACGATAACTAGTGATGGCCATTCGAGGCTTCATTAGCGTTATTTTAGCAGCAGGATATTATGCTGGCAGCACTCAGATTTTCTTTATCACAATAAAAGCCATAATTGAAATGTATAAGGCAATATAGTTAACAATCTAGTCTGTGAAAAAGAACAGACAAGAATAACATTGGAACGGACATTAAACATAAAATGTACAGACAAGATTGTTAACTATATTAACTTATATAGTTCAATGATGGCTTTTATTTTGAAAAATAAATCTGAGTTAGCACTGCTAGCATAATATCCTGCTGCTAGAAGAACAGTAATGAAGCCTCGAATGGCCATCACTAATGACAACTGACTTTTTTGTCAAGTGAAAAGACGAGAGAATCGTGAAGCCAGCGAAGTGTTTGTCTATCCTGAACAAATCCTAATACTCACCAGAACCGTTTTATTTTAGGCTTCCTATTACGTAGCTACGTAAAGTTGTAGCCAGCAAAGTTTTTTCTGTCCTGAATCTCAGGCATAATGCTTTTAGACTGTTACGGGAGGCGAACGCGGGACCTGTTTTTCCGGAGCCCACGTCTCTAAACACTACGCTATTTAACAAGGGGTAGTCAGTCAGCCAGCCAGCCAGCTAGCCACTCACTCACTCACTCACTCATTCGCTCTTCTTAGCCGTCTCCACCTACGTGGTCCGGCAAAAACAGTAACGTAACAGTAACAGTATACGTTTGTTGAATTGGTAATTGGTTTTACATTTTAGATTTACATGTGATGAATTAGCCTACACAAGAACTCCTATTGAAAAATGATAGTGTGATATATAAGTTGAATTGTCAAGTAACCTATATCGTTTGTATTATGTTTCAATAATAGCCTATTTAAATTGTTGAATGGTCATGGAAATCTTGTATTTCATATGTAAGTTCATTCAAATTCAACCAAAACTCTAACATTCATCTGGGAGTTTTGCGCATTCATCCACTGACGTCATGCATTCAGTGAGGGGTGATTAGCGCCTGGGTACCATTTGGGTACCAATGCTAAGTGCCGTGGGCTATTGGTGACTAAGTCAGAAAACAGGGTAAAAAACAGGTAAATAGTCTCTAAATACAGTGGATATAAAAAGTCTACACACCCCTGCTAAAATGCCAGGTTTTTGTGATGCAAAAGAATGAGACAAAGATAAATCATGTCAGAACTTTTTCCACTTTTAATGTGACCTATAATGTGAACAATTCAATTCAAAAACAAACTGAAATCTTCGAGGGGGACAAATGAAAAATAAAAACCTTACAATAACCTGGTTGCATAAGTGTGCACACCCTCTTATAACTGGGGATGAGGCTGTGCTCAGAATAACCAATCACATTCAAACTCATGTTAAATAGAAGTCACTACACACCCGCCATCATTTAAAGTTACTCTGATTAATCACAAATGAAGTTCAGCTGTTCCAGTAGGATTTTCCTGACATTTTCTTAGTTGCATCTCAGAGCAAAAGCCATGATCCGCAGAGAGATTCCAAAGCAACAGAGGGATATCATTGTTGAAAGATATCTGA
>JACXGI010009635.1:8181-29819 GCA_016801175.1 Esox masquinongy
CATGTTCTCCTGGGTCTGACCACGAAACACAGACCTCCAGGTACCACCCTGACCGAGACACACAGGTCAGCATTGAGATACTATTCCGGGGGGGGGGGGGGTGTTAGCCCATTTCTCTGGGTCACATTCTCTCCAGTCAACAGTCCCGACTCCAACAGTCAACTAAAAATGACTGTAATCAGCTGCACTGGCTGGCGACAGGGAAATGTATGACTCTCACATGATCCCCAGGAACTGGAGGTTTCTATCCGTGAAACCGGTCTGTGGATGATCTGCCCATGGCAGGTAGGGTGCCTCCCAGCGGGCAAAGCCGGCTGAAAAGCCTGGTGGTTATATGGGTGTTGTTATATGGGTGTTGTTATATGGGTGTTGTTATATGGGTGTGGTTATATGGGTGTTGTTATATGGGTGTTGTTATATGGGTGTGGTTATATGGGTGTGGTTATATGGGTGTGGTTATATGGGTGTTGTAATGCAGGGCTCCGCAACCCTGCTCCTGCAGAGCTACCATCCTGTAGGTTTCAACTAACCCGATTCATCCAATCAGCTGGACAATTATTAGTCTGGTGCACTAGGTTAGGTTTGGACCACAAGCGTACAAGACAGGAATGTCTTTCCCAGACAGTAGCTAATTGAAGAAACATTACATTTAGTGTTGCAGGCAACGAGCTAGTTACCTTATCTAGCTGCTGGCTCAGGCTAGAGAGTGTTTAATTTGGAGCCACACCTCGCAGTATTTGATTGGCTCAATTCAAAACATGACAAAAATTTAGTAAGGTCACTCCCATAGCATGATAGTCACATCCACAAAGGCCAACTTAGAGTGGTTGTTGTACCAAGCTAATAAAAGCTGTGCACAATAGCCTGGGGGATGAGGTGAACAGCTGCATAAGAGGCGTGTTAATTATTTCATTTCAACCTGTTCTGCCCAACCTGTTCTGCCCAACCTGTTCTGCCCACTCGTGCCAGAGTAAGACATTACACACATAATGTGTTTGCAGAACTCTGATCAGAGGCTACATTCTCTGTTGTGGCTTATAGCTGTCCACAACTGCTGTCTGTGTCAGTGGCATTATAACCCACAACAGCCCGATTATTCAATTACTGTTGTTCCTTTTCACCTTTGATGTAGCATGAGGTTACATGACTGAATGTTAATGCCACAGGCACAGAATCTTGCCCGACATGAAATGCTAACCTGTAATATTATTATATTATTATTATGTTGCATTGCTTTGTTGGGAATGTTTGCAAGGACACGAGGGTTACCATCCCAACTTATTACATGTGACACAGGTTTTTACATGAGCACAGACGTCGGTACACCTGCTTAACATCCCATCCGAAAGATGACATATTACACAGGGCAACATCCCCTTCACCGCACTGGTTAATTGGGATTCAAATTTAAGACCAAAGATTGTATTGTATTCAAGTTTTAATGGGGCTTCTTACATTTGTACCTCTTACTATAAAATGTCAGACCTGATTCATCCTAAAGAACAAACAAAGAACATGCACCAAATCCCTACAATAACTGTCCATTATTTAAATCCACATAACAATCCAGATTTCCTGCTGTAGCAAACTGGCTCACATTAAGATGGCACATCTGTGTGTTCATCTCTATGATTGGTAATATACTAGGCCTACGTGTGTTGAAGAGAATTCCTCAAATCCCAAGCCAACCCCTGGAGAATGATCCCCCCAAACTGAATTACGTCCTCATCTTTATTGGCCTGGGAAATAGGGACGTTTAATTTGAGGAGCTCATTTAATTTATATTCACTCAGGGATGAGCATTGGGCAGGACAAAACAGGCTTTGAGGCCTCTCTTATCGGCTCATTACAAAGAGGGAAAATTAGCTGTGAAAATATCGGGTAACAGTGGGATTGGCCGGGGAATGGCACAAGGCACACTAGCTGTGGGGGATCTGTGACTGAAAGGCTTCTGGAGGGCGTTTTGGGTTCAGGAGCATCAGAGTTCCAAATGCCACCCTATTCCCTGTCTAGTGCACTGCTTTTGACCAGGACCTTGCAGGGCAGTGCACCATAAAGGGGATTGGGTGCTATTTAGGACTAGGTATTTGTAATGTGAAAGGAGTGGAGCACCGTCTTATCTCACTACAATCCATCTCACAACAAAGAATAGCACAAAGCCAAAAATACTAAATATAACATAGAAATAGGAGTTTAGGGAGGCAAGCATGACACTACATTGATTACATCTGATATAGAAATACAGGTATTGAGAGCGGCAAGCACGACTTACTATGATGTTAATGCTGTACATCTAATATAGAAATAGGAGTTTATATACAGAGGTGAGAATTCCTTGCCACAGTCCAATTACATCTATTATAGAAATAGGTATAGGCAAGTATGACTTACGACAGTTAAAACATTGCCTAATCTGATCATTGTATAAACATGCAAACAAAATGTAAGTACACTAATACATTAGGAGCATTCAGAGGACCCAGCTCTCAAATGGAGTAGGAAAGATTAGCACTAAGATATAATTTTGACAAATTCTTGTTGTCAGTGAAACCATTCAGTGAGAGGCCTTGTCATTATATTTGTCAGAGCTCCAGACCAGGGGATAGGGACTGCCGCTCTGTGCCCGGCACTCCCTCTTCCCAGCATGGGGTGGCAGAGATTTCCTCCTCCCTGAGAGGACTCCTGCACCTGGTGGACCAGCACTGGAAGGGCCCGCGCTCACTCCACGTCAACCCCAGCTTCCTGGGTAAAGGATCAGTTCCGATGTGACACAGTAGGAGGCACTTTTCTCTCCTCGTCGGTCTCTGGCCAGACTAGTGGCTTCTGTTCTTTCGTTTGAAAGGGCTCTGGGGGTGTATGTTAGATTGGAGCGTAATGGAGAATGCCAGGGGAGAACAAAGAGGGGAGACAAGGAAGACATTTTTAGGACACTGAGATGTATCTTTGTATGGCCTAATGAATTAGAAATGTCTTCACAGAAAAAAAAGTGTTTATTAAAATAAAGGCAGGTAATGTGGACGAGGACATTTGAAAAACTATTATAGAACTGTCTGTTTATCCTCTACAGGCCAGGCCTATGACCTCCTCTCTGCCCTGATACCCCATTCTGCTACTCCCTGTCAGAGACAGGAGGATGAAAAGAGAGATGGACAGAGAAACAGAGGAGAAGAAGAGTGTGAGATTGGTAATGATGTCACGCCACAGTGCAGTGAAGTAGCCCTCCTGAAGAGGAAACTGGCGCTCACACAACAGCAGCTGGTGAGCACCATGACAACATCAGGGGGCGAGTCTCCAATGGTTCCCTACTGCCTTGGTTAGAGGTAGGGAAGAGGGTGCCATTTATGACATAGACTAGCTATCCTGACAGGTCATGGGCTCGGCGACAGCCAACGGTCGATAAGTTGATGTTTATTTCCAAAGTATCGCACCTTGGTATTTCTGTTTGTAAGGTTCTACGGGCGTTTGTGTGTGTGTGTGTGTGTGTTTCAGGAGGTCTTGAAGAAGAGACTTGCAGAAGCACTGAAAGAAAACTATAATTTGAGACTAACCAGTCTAAAGCAGGATTTGTCTGTCACATCTGACACAGACGGTGAGTTATTATGTCTTCGACAAGCAATAACTTCCATTACTTGCTATCGGAGCCCAGGGACAAGTACTATTTGGGATGAAGCCCCACTGTGTATCAGGTCTGCTCGTCCTGCGGTATGACCTCACCACGTCTAACTCCTCGCACTAACATTGGATGGTCAGTTATCATGGTCCAGTTATATTGACAATATTGTTGTGGAGATGGGAGAGGCACAAAATGAACTTGTAAATTGGACAGGTGACTCTAGATGTGTTATCACTGTGTTTGTGTGTGTGTGTGTGTTTGTGTGTGTGTGTGTATTTGTGTGTAGATTACAGGCAGTGTGTGCAGAGACAGGTGAAGGCATTGAGAGAGCAAGAGACACACCTGAGACGTCTGGAGCAGATAATAGAACTATTACAAGACAATCACAGGTCAATACACATCCTTGAGGGGACTCAAAAATGTATTCTCATTCAAATATTCCTTAACCCCTAAACACATTCCCTAACCTTAATTCTAACCCCTAAGACAAAAATATACCTTTTCCTATTCGGGACCACAAAATATTCCCAAATTATCACATTTGACTTGTTTTACTATCCTTATGGGTATTTTTGTAACCAGATCATGTATTGTAAAACCAGTGTACACATACGTTCACTGGCCTTACATCAGATTTGTCAACCCTGTTTGCCAAATATCCACTTTGGTTTTATCATTTTCATAAAATATTTTTTGTCCACAGGTCTTTGCTGGTTAATAATAACTTGGTCTTGGGAAAGCTGAATCGACACACAGAAGTTATAGAGTCCAGAGAAGTCCCATCAACACACCAGAATCCAGCCAGTAGATTCTGACCAGGGGCCTAGCTCTCTACCACTGGCCACTGCCCCACCAACAGCAATAGGAAATTCGACAAATTTTTGCAAATTTGTGCACAATTTTTTGCAAATTTGTGCACTTATCAAGTACAAATTAAGCAACGGTGTTATCACCGCACAATCAGTGCAGTAAAAGGTGATGGGATGTTATACCCGTGGTACCTATCAGCCAATCAGCGAACAATTAATTGCTACAAGTTTAAATTTAATTGACCGCACGTTCCACGCTTAGAAACCGCTACAATGTTGACAGCTCCTCGCGCTCAGCATTAAAATTACAACAAAACATTTTTTTCCATTCGTCGCGATAGCCGGCCTATCTTTTAAAATAATTTTGAAAGTGGATATTTTAACAGTTTGCTAGAATAATAGGCTAATACAAAGATTAAGTAGGTAAAAGTTACCTATTGTATCTGATGAATCATGATTTGATAAATGTTCTTGCCGTGATATAGCTAGCAAGACAAGACAGGTGATCGCAACCGGCAAAAAAGTGAACAAGAGACGATAGTTGCTAGGTTTATTGCCAGATAAACGTTTTTGTGTAGGTTTGCGCAAAGTTAACTAGTGAAAGGGTAAGATACGTATGCGAAATGACAACTTTACAGGACAATCAATTTCGCTCCTTCAATGTCGGTGGATGTTTCTTCTCCATCCCCCTCAACCGACTGTCTCACCTACAAGACTCCTTGCTTTTCAAAGACACGTCTTCTAATCAGAATCCACGATGGTTTATCGATAGAGACGGATGCACATTCAGACATGTACATTATTATCTACAAACCGGGAAACTAGCTACAACATGTGTATCTGAACTTAATATTTTATATGAGCTAACTGCCAGTCTACGCTTGACGTCACTGCTACAGGTAAACCAATGCAATTAATCAACCCAACATCTTACAATGTACATGCATAGTTGTCCTAATATGTATACTTTCAAGCGGTTACATAACAATTGACATAAGGCTTATTATGTGTACTTTCAGGCTGTTGTAAAAGAACATATCTGAACTAAGGTTAACTGTAAATACATTCACGAAAATATTTAGAAATGAGTGTCTATAATAATAGAATGTAAATAAGTTGTATTAAACCTGTTAAAATGTATGAGTGAACAAAACCTTCTAATTTAAATAAACGGTTGCTAATTAAACTGCTAATTTTCCACCAGGCCTTAGAGAACCTCCAGTCAGGTAAGCATTTCCTGCGAGCTCGGTCAGTGGACGTGCAGGTGACTGAGAGAGCCACTCTGAACTACTGGAAGACAAGGATCTGCAGCAGCAGACAGCCTGAACCTGTAGCCAGCCCTGTCTCCTCAGGTAGGTACCCCCGACAGGTCTTGAAGCCAGGCTTACTAGACTGTAGACTGTATATTTTGCTTCCCTCTGCAAGAGTAATCTCCTTTGTTCTGTAGTTCATGATGCTGTACCCCTGGGTCTGGTGGGGACCCCTCTGGTGGATGATGACGTGGAGGTGCTGTATTGTTTCATTCCCATGGAGACAGTCCGCCTGTACCCCGCCCTGGTGACCGCTGACAACCTGCTGTGGCTGTGTGACGACCTGGCCATCATCGAGTGTGACAGTCCTCTCTTCAGGTTCATAGGTAAGCTCCCAAACTCACTCAGACGCCCTTAATCATCCAAAATCCACAACAGAAAACTATCCCCAAACTCCTTTAACCATCTACAACCAAGACTCTGAACTCTACAACTATCCCCAAACTCCTTTAACCATCCATAGCCAAGACTCCAAGCTTTACAACTATCCCCAATTATTTTAATCATCTACAGCCAAGACTCAAAAACCTAAAGCTGAAACTGTTAAGTGTCATACCCTCAGCTCATGATGTCATCATTACAACATAATTGATTAAAAGAAGCTTCCAACAAGCTCTGTGCTTCAGGATTATAGGCTCTACAGTAGTAGCACTCTGTATTTCACCAGGTAAGTATGCTAAGAAAATATTATTTTTTACAGCAAAGCCTGGGAACAATTAGGCTTAACTTGCGCAGAGAAAAACACAAACAATATTCTCCTTGTCAGCTCGGGGATTAGAACCAACAACTTTTCATCTAAATTAGAATGTCAGTATTTGTAAATCTGAAAAATTCAAACCTGAAGAGAATAAGTGGGGATTTTTGGATGTTATAGGTTTTAATTAGGGTGTGATGTGCACATGGTGTAATACAGTATATGTATATATATTACAATCAGGCACACCAATCAAAAGGCCAATGAGCCACACGTTTAAGAGCTTTCAGTTCCTACTTTTTCACACAGTCAGGATCTGTTTTACATCTTACAAGCCTTCTGTCCTTATCAAGCTGGAATAACATACTCTAATCTCTACATAATGCTTTACTTTTGACCAGGCCAGGTCTGAGAAGGCGGAGATGAGGCATCTGGCAACAGTTGGCGGGAGTGATGAGTGTTTTCTCTTCATTCCAGCTAATTATCTTCGGACGGGAAAGATCTTACTGCCCGAGGAGTTCAGTGAATACGGGAGGTTGAACCAGGAGGCCACAGAGACTGGCATGACAGACTTCATAGAAGCACTACAAAAACTACATGGTACGTGGCCAGTTATTAATCACTAATTAATCTGAGCAAATCCATCCAAAATGGCTCCCTGTTAATTCCATATGTAGTGCGCTAATATCCCAGTGGGCCCTGGTCAAAAACGGTGCACTATACAGGGGAGTAGGTACAATTTGGTAGAGAATCAGAGTTTTTTTTTTTTTTTTGAGAACACTTTATAAACACCACTCTCAAGATGTTGTTATTGCATTTCTTGAATCATGTTATCATTACATGGTTTTGGATAGCTGCAGATTAAGGACAACAAACTTTGCAGTGATTCCTGAAAGCCTTGTCTGAGGTGATGTGATAGACGTAGACATGTCTTCACAGAACTCTCACTAAGAACAGGTACCATGCGTCCAAAATGGCACCCTTTTATATTCCGGTCAAAGTAGTGAACGCCTGTTCATGCAGGGAACCAGGCGGCATTTGAGAGGGGCTGAAAGTGAACGATGATGCAACATCCTGGTAACTACAAGGTGTCACTCTTACCTCAGACCTGATTGGTGACGGCGGCCTGTTCCCAGAAGGCTGCCCCCAGATGAGGCAGCAGCGGATGACCCCACAGCCCCTGTATGTAATGACCTTTGACCTGCTGGTGAGGTACCAGGACTCCGCCCTGGGGCAGCTCTGTGTGAACAGCAACATGGGGAGCAGCAGGCTGCACATCTCGGGCAATGGGGTCATCTTCCAGCATGTGGAGTAAGTCGAGACATTCCTATGCCTGGAGAGTAGGTTGTGAAGGCCGGAGTGCCAAAGTAAAAATGTCTCTATGTCATCAGAACCTGACCTGGGAAACGGCCCTTTATTTTTGTAATCGTTACCAACTGCAAGGTCCAGATATTGCGTTACTCTTTTGTTTCACAATGTCTTAGTTGTTTGGTTCATATTTAGTGTTTGTTCCGGTGGTACTGCTGGACCACTATGGCCTGGAGTTTGAATCCTGCCTGCAGCAGTCTGATAGTGCCTGGGGGTGCCTCATAGGGCAGTGCCTGGGGGTGCCTCATAGGGCAGTGCCTGGGGGTGCCTCATAGGGCAGTGCCTGGGGGTGCCTCATAGGGCAGTGCCTGGGGGTGCCTCATAGGGCAGTGCCTCATAGGGCAGTGCCTCATAGGGCAGTGCCTCATAGGGCAGTGCCTCATAGGGCAGTGCCACTTGGCTTCCCAATGCTCGCTTCCCTTCCCAAAGAGGAAGTCTTTATATTGGTTCACTCGCAGAGTGGCACAGACTAGAGCCAACGAAGTGGGTTGCTATCTTGTGTGGAGTTTGAACCCACCAGAACTCTGTGGTTTGCGTGTGTCTGTGTGTGTCTGTGTGTGTCTGTGTGTGTCTGTGTGTGTCTGTGTGTGTCTGTGTGCGTCTGTGTGTGCGTCTGTGTGTGCGTCTGTGTGTGCGTCTGCGTGTGCGTCTGCGTGCGCCTGCGTGTGCAGGAACTGGCTGGGAACAAGTCGACTCCCACTGACAGAGAGACAGTGTGACCTGCAGGGGTTGTGTCAGTACCTGGACAGACAGGACGGGGCCTACCAAGCCTTCAGAGAGGCGCTGTGGGAGTTCCTGCGGAGAACCAGAACCACAGGCGGTGAGAGGTTCCACACAGACACAGGTAGCCTGGCGGGTGGTTGTACTGGGCCAGGATCTGAAAACCTGCTGGGAATTACAACAAGCAGAGTCGTCTGAATGTGACATCAGGGTGGTTTAAACAAGGGAAAGGTATCCAGACTGTGCACCCAGATTGCCCTCCAGACACCCAGTGTGACAGCTTCTGCACCACTCAAATTGCGAGGAGTCGGGTTAAAAGCACGAGTCAAGTTTGTATGGGACTTTGACTTTATTTGATGCTCTTGTCTGTCCTAGCAGCAACTCCTCTGTCTGTGTTCCAGGGTCATCCACCACCGGGCTGTGGTCGGCCTCAGTGACAACCCTCACCATTTATAAGGTTGTTAAAGTTTATGTTGGAACACATTGGTACGCCACTTACTTCAGAACCCTGTTAAAGGTACGTTGAGTTTAAAACCCATTCTCACACTACATACTTTTTTTTCATTTTTAATGAGGGACGGCATTTTTTTAATGTTTCAGTATGCCAGCATTCATTTAGCAAGAGGCAATGTTTCCCTCCTCAGGAATGTATTGCTTTTGGCTTTTACCTTAAATAGTTTACTTAGTGTATGTCTTGAGAAAATTAAACTGTGAAACCCATACGATCAAGCATAAAAAACAACCAAAATAGGTCCTAAATAGAATTAAATGTATGTATACTTTTGGAATCAATAATTTTTCAATGTTTTATCATAAACAATCTGTGCTTTTGTTGAAAAATAATAGGTTCTCAAGAATTATAGACCGTGTGCAGCCTGTTTAAAAACAGCTCGCCAGATAAATTTGTGATTTAAAACAAAAATTAAAGGAGGTAGGTTATTTTCATTCAAGTAATGGCTTAACCCCAACAGAGCTGTGCTTAGTTGTTCTCTGCGGCATCCAGTTGACACTTAGAATGCAACACAAGGTTATCTAAGATATGAAAGATGAAGAGCACAGAATGGTCCACTGCGTTGTGAAATCTCGACCAGTCACAGCAGACAACACCAGCTGATTCATGACAGAAATTTAAAGCCCTCCAGCAGAACTCTTCTAAGCACCGGCCACCTAAAAAGTTGAACTCTGACGTCACTCTCAAGCCGACTACCTGAGGGAGCTAAATGTTTTTATTGATTTGGATCCCCATTGGCTCAAAGGAGTCGGTAGAGTGCGACAAGACAAGGTACCAGTAACCCTCCACATTGGGGCAACGGTGAGCTAATTTTGCACCACCCTCTGCAGAACACCCAGTCACGTTTGGTATACAGTGACCTGATTGGATGTTGGGATGCCTGCAGTGACCTGATTGGATGTTGGAACACCTGCAGTGACCTGATTGAATGTTGGAACACCTGCAGTGACCTGATTGGAACCCCTGCAGTGACCTGATTGGATGTTGGAACACCTGCAGTGACCTGATTGGAAGTTGGAACAACCAGCCCCAACGACGCACTTATATTGCTCTGATCACTGAGCTACTCTGGGCCATGGTGCATTACTTTTGACCAGAAGTATATAGGGAATAGGATGCTATATAGACTATCTCGCCTGTCCCCTCTCTCAGCACCCAGAGCTGTTGTCCAACCCCAGGAAGAGCAGCTGGATCGCATACGGCCAGAGTCTCCACATCTTAGCCGACGGATCCATGTTTAGACACGTCCTCAACTTCCTGAGATGTGGTCGCCTGTTGCTCCCCTCTGGCTTCAGGTGTAGTAAGGAACTGGGAAACTGGACACTGTGCTGAACCAAAATGCACGTCCTCGTCTATCCAAACTGACCATGTTTATGTTTGTGGATGTTGTAGTGAATGGCGGTTGCTGTGTCATGAGGTGGAGGAGTTTCACATCCCTGCTCTGACGAGAGCTCTGGAGGACTGCCTTGATTACAGGTGAGACTTCCTGTTGTCTCATTTCTCAGTGCCTGGTTTTGTGTTTTTAAAGACTTCCTGTTGTCTAATTTCTCCAGGCCTGGTGTAGTTTTTTTAAAGACTTCCTGTTGTCTCATTTCTCAGGGCCTGGTGTAGCAAAGAGCATGCTATCAGTCTCCAGCCTCCTCCTTCAGCTCAGTCCCAGCTTGTTCACAACCCGGATAATAATAGCTTCTTGGGGTTTGGATTTGGTGAGGTATGTTTCATTTATGGTTCAAATAAATTACTCAACTCAACAGCTTACATGGCATGTTGTCAAACCATCAAGACTCATGTTCAGAAAGCTTATCAGGATTTGTGTAGATCTACATGGGATCAGATCCATCCAACTAATCCTGTTCACATAATCTAAAACACAAATCTCAGCCTATTCTGAGATACTTCATTAAAACAGGCCCTGATCTTGTTTGGAGAGGTGTTATTTATTCCCCTGCAGCTTAATGACTGTAGTAAGTCATCCAAGGAATTTAATTAGATTTCATTGGGAAGGATCACATTCAATGGCCCCCTGGGTGCTTACTGATAGTGTATGTGTATGTTTCTCTGTGTGTGTTTGTGTGTGGGGGGGCTGCTGTATAGTTGTCTGGTGTTCCAGAACTTGGTGTTTTGCTTCCCCTTAAAAGTGGTAGGGTAGCAGAACACACTTGAGAGATGAGGCAGTAGAACACACTGTTGAGAGAAAGATGAGGCAGTAGAACACACTGAGACAGATGAGGCAGTAGAACACACTGTTGGTAGAGAGATGAGGCAGTAGAACACACTGTTGGTAGAGAGATGAGGCAGTAGAACACACTGTTGAGAGAAAGATGAGGCAGTAGAACACACTGTTAAAGGATGAGGCAGTAGAAGACACTGTTGAGGGAGAGATGAGGCAATAGAACACACTGTTGGTAGAGAGATGAGGCAGTAGAACACACTGTTGGGAGAGAGATGAGGCAGTAGAACACACTGTTGGGAGAGAGATGAGGCAGTAGAACACACTGTTGGGAGAGAGATGAGGCAGTAGAACACACTGTTGGGAGAGAGATGAGGCAGTAGAACACAATGTAGTTACTGTTCACAATTCTCTCCACTTCTGTCCTCTCCTGCTCTCCTTCTCTTCTATTTCTCTATCTCTCCTCTTTGCTTCCTCTCTTCTCCCCCCCTTTTCAGGAGAGCATGGATGTAAGTGCCTCAGAAATCGATGATGTAGCGACCCCTGAGGACTCATTCTTCTCAGGTGGTGAGAAGAGCTGTTCATTAGTGGAACCAGAAAGAGCCTTGGTTATCACAGTGGATGGAGCACAGCCATGCCAGCAGCTCCCACCAGCTCCTCTCAACACTGAAGTAAAGTCCATAGTAAAGACGGCATTAGAGTCTAGTGGTCAGATGTGTGTCACCTCTCAGTACCCACGTTAGATACCACAGGCAAGCTCCCATCATCCTCTGTGGTAGAAAAAATAATATCAGACACATCAAGCACCAGGAAGCCTTCACCTCCTCTTGAGCGGCTCAAACAGAAGAATTTGCTAAATTCTTTCAAACATCCCCCAGTAGCCGGTGGCAGAAACCAGTAGTTTCCAGATACTTCTTTCATCCTTCTGGACCTCCGGGTGGTTTGGTAAAGAGGGGGACGTCAGGAGGTGTAGGTGACATCTCAGCCTTTCTCCCATGGATGATTCAGAGAGAAGAGGCGCCTTTGCGGAGGCTGGCTCAGCTGGTGAACACGTTTCAGAGGGAGGCCAACAAACAGCCCTCCACAGGTGTCAGCAGCTGTACCCCTCCCCGTGACCCCCTCCCCTTGTCCGTTCTCCCCTCCCGTTTGACCAGCCAGGGCCTGCCGAGCGGAGCACCGGGGGCCGGTTCGCAGGGAGAGTCTTCTAACACCACTCGGAGTGGTGAGGGAGCAGGCATCTTTATGATGACTGTTTAGTGTGAAGGGCTGTCTCTTTCAATTTGTTTACTGTTCATCGGGATCAGTCAAGTGGGGCAGAATACTGTCGGAAGGGGTTCATTCACCATGCAAGTTTTACTTCTGATCTGAATGCCAGTCTTCGGCTGCGGGTAGTTTGTAGGGGCTGCGGGTAGTTTGTAGGGGCTGCGGGTAGTTTGTAGGGGCTGTGTTTGGAGCATTGAGGATGTCTAAAATGCCTGATGCAGACTCTTCCTCCAGGTGGCCATCAGATCCACTGGAGAGGCCCTGCTTTAAAGGACTGCGTGCTCCCTGTGCGTGGCTGTGCCCTGCCTGTTACAGGATGTGTTCTCAGGGTGAACCACCCTCCTGTCCTGGGCAGAGGGACACCTGGAGGATACTTCACCCACAGCCTCATCTACACCGCCAGCCCACAGCACACAGGTCAGCTGTGGCACTCCTAATCCCACTCTCAATGTATTGGAGGAGCTTGTCTTTTTGTGTGAATCAAGGACATGCATGTTCTAAAGAATAAAACAGGATTTCTCCTCAGGTTATCACGCGCATGAAGACCAAAATGTGAAGGTGCATCCCAAGAGTAAGACCATGATTGTTTTCTTTTGTAGTAGCTGGGAATTGGGGCCAATTTGTGCTTTGTAAAGCTGTAAGACCCCAGCCATGGTTTTACTGCATGCAGCATGCTATCTTATCCACCAGGGGGAGGGACAGAATACCTCAAAGAAAATTGTCCCGTGATAGTTGCTTGATGGCTAGCAGTCTCAGCATTTCAACCAGGGATATTTGTGGGGTTGAAAAACAAGCCGCAGCGATGATGGATTCAAGACCTTCCTGAAACCAGGCAGCCGACAGCCGCCGTGTCCAGGAGGTTTTAGCGTGTGAAGACTCAAGTGTTTATTGGCTGACGCACAAGAGAACAACAACAATCACATACTGTACACACATGCAATCATGCGTTCATCCAGTAAATTTGAACAGCTCGTGGTTTAATGTCAACTTTGTTTCTTCCTCTGGTTGTAGGAGAAACACGCTGTGTCCAAAATGGCACCATATTCCCTATTAAGTGCCCTTTAAAGCAGTATTTCTCAAACCCACTGACATCTCGGCTTGGTTATAGCCCTGAACTAGCTCACCTTATTCGATACATCTGTACCCTCAAACTAGACTTAAAATGTTACATTAGCCCTGGCAGCCAGTGGAGGAATGAATGATTTAAATAATACGATCTATAAAGAAGAATCATCTACAAGGTGTTACTGTATTGTCTCAACTTGTATGATAGCTGTGACTCCACATTGAATTGTTTGTTGGCGGTCTTCCAGGAATATATTATTGTAAATAAACTTCCTAAACACGGATAGGTCACCTTCCAACTATATAAATTACATTCAAACAGATTGGGGATAATTATGAAGTGATAAATGTAAATTAAAAATAAAATATATCGAACACACCACAAATGTGTTCTCCTGAGGTCTTATTTTCCAACCCAAATAAGAATAAATCCTAACAAAAATATTTGTTATAAATATAATCCAAGGTATGTCTGGCATCTGTATGGGATTAAAAATTTACCAGAATAACCCACATGTAACCTAAGTATAGTTCATAGTACCAAACCTTGAGCGCACTCAATATTATGTAAACATTTTGTGACTACTCCAACACAAAAACCGTCTGGGGGTCCTCCGGCCCGGCTTGAGAACCACTGATGCAGGCTCCTGCCCTAGTAGCACACTAGTCATTAGAGAATGGGGTGCCCTTTACCACACACCCACATGCCTGTAGATCTGTAGAGACTGCTGTATTTATTCCCTGCCAAGTCGTGGTAAACCAGTTGATCTGTAAGTGACCCTCTAGATGTGGCCTTTGCCTGGTTCAACGTGTCTTGGGAGGAGATGGTGTATGGGAGGCAGTGCCATAGCTTCCTGACTGGACTCATCCTGGACTCCCTGAGACTACAGGACCCAGAGGACTGCACGCGCAACATAGCCAGCCTTGTCTACTGCCTTTGGGTAACAACACTGTGGACACCTACTTTTATAAGCATCCTGTGAAGCGGACTAAAAGCCGTTCGGCAACTACACTATGGGCTCAATTCAATAATTTTTTTTCTGTTTTCTGTTTGTAATTGATTTAGAACAATTAGCAGATTTTTTTTCACTTTGACATTATGGATGTGTTTTGTGTTGATCAGTGGCAAAAAACTCCTCATTAAATCCATTCTGATTTCATGTTGTAACACAACAAAATGTGGAAAAGCCCAGGGGGAGTGAATACTTTTAAAGTCACTGTATGTACTGTGTGTATATATGTTTGTGTATTTTTATAATCAAATTATCTGAATTATTAGGTGGGTAAATAAAGGTATTTTAAAAAATAAAATTTCTCTTTGATTCTCCCCGTCTTTCTCTCCAGACAGGACAGATGAAGACTGAGGTCTTTGTCTCGGAACTGGTGAGGACCTTGTGTTGTGACAGACAGCAGAGGAGCAGAGAGGAGCGGATACTACAATGGGTGGAAGTGAGCACCTTGATTATGTCACCTTAACACTGGTCACCTGTCCAGAGTGACTGACAGTTAGTGCATTCATCTACTGATAGACTACCCCACATAGAGTATGGACATTAAGCCAATGCAGACACTCGTGTAAGCATCTGGCATCAAAGGTATGATCATTGTTGGATGATCACAAACAGAACTACTCTGTATGTGTGTGTGTGTGAACTTCTCTAGCCAGTTTCCGTTCCTCTCCCTCCAGTTTGCCCTGCCACTAGCCCAGCGCTACACAGAGTGTCTGGAACAGCTGGACAGAGCACACTGTCACACGGCCACCCTGTTTCCTCAAGACAAGACTACTGACTCACAATGCTCTGCACACCCAGACGCAGTAAGACACACACTGTTTTTTACTAGTACTAGTTGTAAGGACTTTTTGGGGGACCAAAATTTGTTCCTATTTTCCTGTAACCTCTAACCATGAAAAGCAAACCATAATGTTAACCCTTAATCTAAAACTAATCTTCACGCTAATCCTAACCTGTAATCCTAACACTACATTTATTATAAACCTAAAATGGCTATTTTGAGAAAATAAACTTCTGGTTTTCTCACAGGTATAGTAACACACACACATTCTCTCTCACTCAGTGAAGACACTCACCCAATATCTTTCTGGATACAAACTTATCCATTTTTATTAAATATGTGTGAACTTGTTCAGATTAAGAAATAGGACATTTGAGTGAACATTCATGTCCTCGTGGACATGCACGTTTTTCCGTTGTTTGAGAATGGATCCGTGATTCCCTGCTGTCACTACAAACAAGGTTATCACAATCTTCCCCTGCTTTCATCTACACATTGCCAGAGCCAAAAAGACTGAGGCAGAAAAAACAAATATTTACAGAAAATGTACATTGGAGTTTTTTTTCCTTTCTTTTTGTTCCTCTTAATGCAATCTTTTCTATTTTCTTCTGAAAATAAGAACAAGAAACATTTTTATTGCATGTGTAATCAAGCTAAGGCAGTTCCTTTTCTCTCTTCTCAGGGTCAACAGTAGCTAGTGATCCTCCTATCTTCCGCACAACAGCCCCAAGTCACACAGCTGAGAGGACTGATCTAGGACCAGGGTGTAAATACGTCAGACCCTCACACTAAATGGCTATATAAAAGGCTGAGAAAGCCTTAGTCCCAAATGGCACCCTATTCCTTAAGTAGCAAACAGATTGCCATTTGGACCACAGCCCAGCATCAGTCACGCTGACCAGCTACAGACCGAGGCACTAAGGAGACAGAAGTAAACAAGATTGAGGAATCTGACCACAGGTCAATTTATAAACCAACAACAGACAAAATGTAGAGACAAAGTGGAAGAGTCAAACTAGAACGCAGTCTTTTTAAACATTGAAGAGAATATTTATCCTGACATACTTCTGCCTCGATTCAGAACTACCTTTTCAACCCAAGGTATATTATCAATCATCAGGTGTTTCACAAAGTTACAGTCTGCAGTCTGGTCAACAACAGTAGGAGAAATAAAAAGATAAAGAACCAACCGTCCATAACTGCATTGAAATCTATAACAATAATTATTTACAAAGTTACGAATATAGTACAGAAAAACTACTGCACTACCAGTACTGTTGGAAAGAAAGAAGTAAAGATAAATATAAGAATATTTAAATCAACTTTTTTTTATATATGAAAGCTATGCTTAAAAGTGGCTTTTATTTTTGAAAACAGTGCTATGTCTCCACTCATTTCAGTGGGAGATGAGAGTTGCTGGCAGTGAGAGAACCAATAAATATGCTTCCTCTCTGTCTTCTATCACGTGGCAACTTTCTCTTTCTTGATGGAAGCAGCTGGATGTCAGACCTATGTAGAGAGAAGCAGAGAACAGTAGAGTTGAATACAACAGCATGGCACTTTACAAAAGCAGCCAAATTCAGATATTTTCATTACTCATTTGCCTTTTAACCAGATCAGATCCATTATAAGTCTGACTTCACATTAAAACATACAACAGCTAGCCTGGAATCAATACCTGATATGTGCTAACATTCCACTAGTTCAACTCTAGAAAACGTTTCATTAACCATTTTACTTGATTTAAGTTCATTCTATCTTAAATCTATTCTAAATCAGGGTTGTGCTTAATTCAGTCATTTCAGAAGTTTAACAGAAATCCAATTACTGAAAAAGGTGCATCTATCTCAAATTACTTTCAAATTAATAGAAAAGCAGACGTTTTTTTTAATTTGTTTTTTAAAACATGGATTTTAAATTCAAATCACTTCTTGAATCGACTGCTTTTAGTTTAATTGATTTTATTTAATTTCGCTATTTCGGTGCATGAGGCCCCATTAGTTAGCATTTCAGTGTTAGTGAACTGTTGATAATGAAGCCTGTGTCATTGGTCTGTGGATACCTGGTGTTAGTTAAGCATTGTTAAGCATGTCATTGGTCTGTGGACACCTGGTGTTAGTTGAACAATGTTAGCATTGTTCACTGTGTCTTGGTTGTGATGTATAAAAAGCATTGCTCTACTTACTCCACCCATGGTTACAGTCAGCTATCATACTACAGTGGCTGGGCCTATGATCTGAGCTGCTTTCTGTGGAGAGAGGGGGGGGACAGGGGTTAGAGGTGTGTTAATAATGGTTACAGGAATGTTACGAGCACCAATCGTGTCATCAGGAATGCGTTGCACGAAGCCAAGCTTTTGAAGTGGAGGTAATGTAGTTATAAAATCAATTATGTAATGAAGGTTAACATTAAGGAATAAATCACATTTAATTAGCCGCACACAATCAATCAACCCTTCTTCCATTATTTAACTATGACACGCAGTATTACAACTTAGAAAAAGCCAAGCACGATGTTATAAGCAAGACGACTTTATTGTGAGCCTTGGCAGTCCGCTGACACTAACTGCACTTCTGCAGCCCCAGAAGAAAAGACCACGGCTGGTATTAACAATGTTTACACAATGTTGGCCTCACAACATTCATCATGGCCACACTTACACACGGAGTAAAGAGTCACCCTGGTAACGGTTAAAGTTTTCATGCAGAATCCAACACCAATCTGGAAATAGTTGTCTGGTATTTTATTTGACTATTGGAAAGAGTCACTGCGTAAATAATGCAAGGCAGTGATGGAATTAAGCCCTAATAATGTATATGGTCTACATTACCTAGGTGAGGATCCTTCACCCTAGCCATCTCCACCTACGAAGGATCCTTCACCCTAACTATCTCCGCCTACGAAGGATCCTTCACCCTAATCATCTCCGCCTACGAAGGATCCTTCACCCTAATCATCTCCGCCTACGAAGGATCCTTCACCCTAATCATCTCCGCCTACGAAGGATCCTTCACCCTAATCATCTCCGCCTACGAAGGATCCTTCACCCTAATCATCTCCGCCTACGAAAGATCCTCCACCCTAATCATCTCCACCTACGAAAGATCCTTCACCATAACCAACTCCACCTACGAAGGATCCTTCACCCTAACCATCTCCACCTACGAAGGATCCTTCACCCTAACCATCTCCACTTACGGCTGAAATGTACTGGCTGTTGTTGTAGCGGGGCTTGTCCTGGGCGAGGCTGGAGGGGGTCACGGCGTTGGAGGGGGGGTAGCAGGGGGACGAGGGTTCCTCAGACAGACAGGGTTCAGGAAGGTGACTGGACACACAGCCGCTGTCAGAACCACTGGAGCCGCTGCCGGAGAGACAGTGAGACGAAGAACCTGAACTCTCCGTAGCTGCAGACAGAGTGACAGTGTGTTATAATATGGGTGAACTGGCCCTTTAAACATTAAAACAGACAGTGTGTTATAATGTCGGTGAACTGGCCCTTTAAACATTAAAACAGACAGTGTGTTATAATGTGGTTGAACTGGCCCTTTAAACATTAAAACAGACACTGTGTTATAATGTTGTTGAACTGGCCCTTTAAACATTAAAACAGACAGTGTGTTATAATGTGGTTGAACTGGCCCTTTAAACATTAAAACAGACAGTGTGTTGTACTCTATATTCCAGTGCGTACTCATGGAGGGTTGGCTGCTGGTCTCGTGCTCCAACTCATCCTCCTCGATACAGGGGCTGATGAAGGGCCTGTCCCCCCCGGACAGCAGGGCCTGGCTGTGGTTGCTGTACATGTGAAGGTTCAGAGGCCCCAGGAGGGTGCAGGAGGAGGGACCAGAGGCCGCGGGCGCCCCGCCCCCAGAGCCCCCGTTACCAGACGCCGTCCTCTTGAAGGGGTTGGAGTGGTCGAACAGGGACACGGCGATGGAGGCTCGCGTTCTGGCCCCTTGCAGAACACACACACAGAATGGGACAAATCAACCGGACACGTCCAACAATACATTCAGGGACAGCTTTTAACCCATTAGTCTCATTGGGAATTATGCTGAAACTGACGTGGCTGTTTTATCAGTCCTGTCACAGAGTACTGAGAATGTCAACGCTGGAATAAATAGTGGCTTTGTGTAGTGACTAAAACACTAAACATCTTTATCAAATATCAGAATCTGTGTCAAGTATTATCCAATCAGGGTTCAGAATTATCGCTAGATAGTACCAGTGTGTTCAATGAGAGTGTGGTATTATCGCTAGATAGTACCAGTATTATCATTGCTCTAGACAGTACTTTGACCGTTACCTCGTCCCTTCATGATGTAGTCGATGGCCCTGTCGTTGATTGCAGCATCACTGGGTTTGATGTCCAGGAACGGCTTGTTCCCCACTCCCATGGACACCATCTCCTGATTGCGGATCTCTGATCACAGACGACGTTTACATATCAGTCATTTAACAATCCCACTTAGACAAGAGTGTCTAACGCAAGCGTGACTGGAAAATGTTCCCTCAACAAAGCTTTTTTAAGCAGATGCCATGCTAGTACATGTAAGAGATCCGTGTATGAGATCCGTGCATGAGATCCGTGTGTTGTTGCTGTTATGTGAGCCTTCTGAAAGGTCCCACTTCGAAAACAGATCTTTGGTTTAAAAAAAAAAAAAATTAGAGTGAAACCTATTCTAGCCTATTTAATTTGGGAAAGCGCTGCACTCCCTTCCCCAAAAGACCTGCAGCACGTCCCCATGATTTCCCCATTAAACGTTTTCCTGGTTTAACCAAAAATACTTCCATTTGCTCACCTTTGTTTCTGGTGGCCTGTTGCCAGAGGATCCGGGCAATGTTGGCCGTCCAGGCGTTTTTGATGTCCGTGGTGGACGCCTGGAGAACATACGTCTGGTTCTTACTGGTCCTGCGTCTGAACCACACCTCAAAACGAAGAGGGTTGTCCCCAGAAGTCTCTGTCATTCCCACGTCTGCTGTCTGGATGGAGGAAGAGACGGCGGGAACAGAAGGAGGGAGAGATGGTATGTTGTGATTTACAGCAAAACGAGATCCTGCTTTCTGTTTCTTCTAATATTGTACTTAATCCCCAGTACATTTGAAAGACAAAAGTGTAAAATATATAAAAATAAGAATAAAAAAGTTATGAGTGCAGCTAATTCAGCCAGGGAAAATGAGTGGCCGTTGGCTCAGCGATAAATCAGCTCACGTGGGAATCACTCCTAGCACAGTCTCAAGATTCCTAATCTAATATGCCGGTCCATTCCCTGTCTGAACTGTGACTGCTACAACTGTCCTACATCCCCAGTGTATCTCTGTGACTGCTACAACCGGCCTACGTCCTCAGTGTATCTCTGTGACTGCTACAACCGGCCTACGTCCTCAGTGTATCTCTGACTGCTACAACTGTCCTACGTCCCCAGTGTATCTCTGTGACTGCTACAACCGTCCTACATCCTCAGTGTATCTCTGTGACTGCTACAACCGGCCTACGTCCTCAGTGTATCTCTGTGACTGCTACAACCGGCCTACGTCCTCAGTGTATCTCTGACTGCTACAACTGTCCTACATCCCCAGTGTATCTCTGTGACTGCTACAACCGTCCTACATCCTCAGTGTATCTCTGTGACTGCTACAACTGTTCAGTAACGGTATCTCTGTAACTGCCAGTTTCGCCTACATCCTCAGTGTATCTCTGTGACTGCCAGTTTGGCCTACATCCTCAGTGTATCTCTGTGACTGCCAGGCTGTACCTTGAAGGAGTGTTTGTAGATGTAAACATCAAGTCCTCCTTCGATGCGTTTGGGTTTGCTGAACAACACCAGGTCTTCAAACAGGAACACGTGGCGCTGACATTTCTTCCTTCCGTACCAAATACAGAACTCGTCTTGTCTCACCAGCTGACCCTGCTCCTTCAGATTCACCTGGAGAGGCCCAGACGGGAAGCATTTACTATCACTCTCATGGAACTCAATGACAGAGATTTTATTCATTTGGCTCAATAGTTACATTATGGCAGTGGTTTTCTAACGATTTAATGTAAACAACCCCTGAATACGAAATTATATTTGGATCTAATAAGATTCCTGAGAGCAGAATGCAGCCTGTTAACACTACCAGATGTACAGGTGCTGGTCATATAATTAGAATATCATCAAAAAGTTGATTTATTTCAGTAATTCCATTCAAAAAGTGAAACTTGGATATTATATTCATTCATTACACACAGACTGATATATTTCAAATGTTTATTTCATTTAATTGTGATGATTAAAACTGACAACTAATGAAAATCCCAAATTCAGTATCTCCGAAAAT